>SMLS01072627.1:0-40188 GCA_004785975.1 Popillia japonica
ATATGAAGTTATCTATTTTTAACTAACCGATATTTTTAGTGAATTGCTTGAGAGATAAAACATGTGTTGCTAAGAAATTCCAATCATCTGCTTTTACGACACTTTGATTTGACTTCTCTATCATATTCTATACCACACGTTTCATTTTCAGTATTTAAACATATTTTTGAAATATACACTGATGGAAATAATTGACGAGCTCACCCTGTATAATCTGAACGAGTGCTTCTGGCGCAATGAAATTTGGTATAGAAGTTACATAGTACTAAACCAGTATAACTTACCCTCATCCGGAGAGCACTGTGACCCTGCTGGGAGGGGATTCATCAATAGCGGGAATATCCCTCGCTAGCGGCGCGTACCATCGGTATACGACGAAGCATGGATGCAATAAGTCGTCGTAGAGCCACAGAGCAGCGGCAGGGACGGCCATCCATGTCCTGCTCCCAGCTGAGGGCGCATACGCCCTACCTCAGTCCACAGACTAGGCACACGACGAACTCAATGTTAATTTGAATGCTGTTTTATAAACCTTTCTCTCTCACAATAATGTAAAATGGACGTAGATGGCGCAATTGTGATTTCCCCCGATTTGAAATAAAAGTAAAAAATATTAAGAATAGTAAGATCCAATTATGTAGAATATAAATCCAAAAAAATTTTGTTCAATTACGACGCGAATGCCAAAATTAAAATCTCCCTTATAAATTGTAATATGCACCGCCTATTCAAACGAGAATGTTCACCTCGATTAATCTAAGGCAAGAACAGCTGCCTATGTTATAAAAACTACAAGATAACGCTGATGTGTCAGTTTTTTTAAATGGCTTTGAATGAAGAGTTCAATAATGCACACGTTAAATATCGTCTGTTGCTGCACCTGCCCTCCGCTACATATATACAGGGTGCACCATTAGTGTGTCGGCGGAATTTAGCATGAAAACTACTAGAGATAGGAAAGTGAGATTTCCTGTACGTATATAGTTTTATACTACGCATTTTCTAAAGTTATTTACAAGTATACAGGGTGTTACAAATTTGCCCAGCCAGCTTCTACTTTTTTATATTAAATAGTTTGCTATATTTTTTAGTAAATATTTTGGTAGCCACCAAAAATACCTTTGCAATGATATATGGTTATGTAGGCTTCCGGCCATTAATTTTGGCAATATTGCAAATTTTGTAAAAATTTTTACATTTGCAGCTTTGAGATTTAAAATGTTTATATTTAAGCGGATGTAGTGTCGAGCGCTATTCTTTTATTATCAATTTGGGGGGCTAACACTTTATGCTGTTTCAAAGTGTTGTACCGTAAAAACTATACAGGGTGTTAAGTATGTCGCGGCACATTTGCCGAAATTCAACCCTTTTTTTTCGATTTTTTTAAATGCAAACTATATTTTTAAATACTGCCAGCAAATTCCTTCTGAAATTACCTTCAAAGTGGTACCAAAAATATAGCCCTAATTTCCAGCATTTTCGAAGATTTTTACCATTTTGGGAAAAATATTTTAACAATATTCAATATGTGAATCACTCCAACGTGGTTAGATAGCCATGATTTTCAAACAAAAACTAAGACTCTAAAGAAACGTCAAATCTGTGTTTCCACATAAGCCGTCTTTGCAGTTTCTCTTGTGTATTCTTACATTTCAATATTTGTTATAGTTTTATTATCGCCCGTTTTTGCAATTTGAATTATCTATTTGTTGAAAATTAGTTTTTTCAGATATTTAGTTTGGGTTCAGTGAATTATCTCAAACATGAAAGGACAAAAACTATTGCTACAGAAGATAAAGAAGTGATAGTCATTCAATCCGTTGTAGAAAATCCGCATGTGTCTACAAGGGCAATCTCGAAACAACATGAAATTATAACCTCTACCGCGAGGAGAATTTTAAGAAAACATAATTTCATCCTTATAAAATTAATATTCACCATGGCTTACTACGAACAGATTTTGAAAAGAGACTTATGTATTGTGAATGGCTGCTTTTACTGTTACGTCAAGATGAATTTTTTTCACAGATGAAGCAACATTTAGTAGGTCTGGAATTATGAACAGAAAAAATGTATACTACTATGACACAAAAAACCCTCATTTTGTGCAGCCCGTTTTATATCAAAACAAATGGGGTGTTAACACTTGGGGAGGCATTTTAGGAAACACCGTGGTAGGCCCTTTTTTCTTTCAAAATACTCTAAATTATGAAATTTACAGAAACTTCTTACAAAATAATTTACCAGTACTACCAGAAGGTCTTCCAGATAATATCATGAACAGATTATGGTATCAACATGATGGTGCACCCGCACATTACGGTGCTGCTGCAAGAGCGCCTCTAGATAGGGTGTTTACTAATAGGTGGATTGGAAGAAAAGGTCCAGTAAACTGGCCAGCGCGATCACCAGATCTTACCCTTTTTGACTTTTTTCTGTGGTCTACTATAAAAACCATAGTTTATATGACACCTCCTACAACGGCAGAAGATATGCAGCAACGTATAAGAAATGCTTTTCTTCAGTTGAACGAGTACAATATGGCTGAAAACGTACGGCGGTCCATACAGACACGGTTGAGAATATGCATAGAACAGAATGGAAACATATTTGAGCATCTTTTGAATTAAAATTATTTTATGATAAAAAAATTTAAAGGTATAAATAATAATAATTTTATAATATCACGTACGGTTGTTTTAATTTTTTAAGTAATCTAAACAATTTACATAAAAAGAGCAAATGAGCAGAAGTCAATGGCATAATCTTTATAAAATTATTAAAATATTTTCCATAAAAATGGTAAAAATCTCCGAAAATACTGGAAATTAGTTGTACATTTTTGGTACCATTTTGAAGATAATTTCACAAGGAATTTGCTGACAATATCTAAAATTATAGTTTACGTTTAAAAAATCGAAAAAAAGGCTTGAATTTAGGCAAATGTGCCGCGACATATTTAACACCCTGTATAATTTTTACGGTACACCACTTTGAAACAGCATAAAGTGTTAGCCCCCCAAATTGATAACAAATGAATAACGCTCGACACTACATCGCTTACAATATAAACATTTTAAATCTCAAAAGCTGCAAATGTAAAAATTTTTACAAAATTTACAATATTGCCAAAACTAATGGCCGGAGGCCTAGATAACCATATATCATTGCAAAGGTATTTTAAGTGGCTATCTAAATAATTACTAAAAAATATAGCAAACTATTTAATATAAAAAAGTAGAAGCTGGCTGCGCAAATTTGTAACACCCTGTATATTTGTAAATAATTTTAAAAAATGGGTAGGTAGTATAAAACTATATACGTACAGGAAACCTCACTTTCCTATCTCTAATGCTGCATGCTAAATTCCGCCGACACACTAATGGCGCTCCCGGTATATTCGTTCGAAAATATTCGACAGTGGCGCGACGAATATTTTATAAATATCTTTCTCATTTTTTTTCTCGCGACTGGGAAGGAATTTGTGCAAAATATTTTGGATTTAAGTTTAATAAAATATCTTTTAATTTTTCATAGTCTACTTTTATTTCAAATACACCCTGTATTTCAAAAAATCGTATAGTACATACCTACTTATTAAATTAAATTCAAATGTCTAGTGATTGCATTTGACAATATTGCTATTTACAATAGAATAACAATATTGTCAAATACAATCACCTATCACAATTAATACATCCGTAAGCATAATAAAAAGAATTGTTTGTGTATTTTATATGTTTATTTCAACGAAAGAATTACAGGGTGGACAAGAAAGTAGCAATAATAAAAATAAAGCCGCAGAATGCAAATACCTGAATAGGAATAAAACAGTAAACAACAGTCCATAGGTACATACATACATATGCTAAATTATAACTAAGCATATATGTCGCAATAGGTCCAAGAATAAGATATCTGCACGGTTTTTGTGTTGTAATGTCTTCGTTAGATAGTTCTACATCTTGGTTAGTCTGTAATGGATAGAATTAAAATTGTTCTCATTTTAACACAAATTCTTCGTAGAGCCATACAGTTTTTAATTTATTCTTAAATAGTTTTATATTATTAGAGAAATGGGGAAATTATCTGAATTGTATTTACTACCAAAAAAGGTAAAGCTCTCGATACGAATGGTCAGCTTTACGTGTCGTAAGTGTACTCTCTGACACATAGTGCGGAAATACAACTGTACATCGAAACTCAGTCGGAGAGAATATATCCACTAGTATACTTCGGTACAAGCGTTTGTTTGTTCTGTGTTATTTGTCTCGATTCTAGCGAACTTGTCAATGAGTAAACTAGAGACGAACAGCTCTTTTCAGAGCTACCCTGAAGACGGTGATAGAGAGTTCACCGAAACGTCGGATCATTATCATCCAATAGACGATGGAAACAGCCCAAACAATCGTTCAATTATACACCCATCGTCAACAACTTCACGATACGAAGTGTACTCTAGCCGAGCCGTTGTTATATGGTTATGTTGATCAATTATTATTTTTTATATTAAATCTTAAACTTTTAATAGTTATCTTGAAATATGCTACACAATCGACACAATATAGTATAATAACTTAAAAAAAGATGTCATTTACAAATTGTGTATAAACAGTAAGAAGAAAGAGTTTCATTTAATATTTCTTATTCCATTGATACCCATTACCGAAATTATTGATATGCTGTCTGGTCCAAGCTGTGGTATTAATGTATTCTATTTATTACTACATATTACGCTTTGCAGTTCGCAATTGTGCGCAGGGTAGATACGGATGAAAATGTTTAAATTGTTTGCAAGCTGTATTATTTCATTCTCAATATATTATCCAGATAGTTTTTCCACTTTTAGGTCAATGATAACACGCAATTCTAACAAAAGTCAAATTTATTCCAAAACCTTTACAAAATTTATAATCTGGTTTTCGTAACAACTTCTTCAGTGGAATAAAATTGACATTTATTTAGTGTCAAAATATAAATAAATAACTAGCCATGCCTATCAACAAAATTATCTACAGACAAAGAAATTCATAACGACTTAAGTGACAATATGAATTTAAAAAATCAGATATAAACATTACATTTACACCATACAATAACAGACAGTTATTTACAAATTTAAAAACTAAGATTAAAAAAGATAATCAAAGTAATGTCGTATATAAATTAGAATGTAAAGACTGTAATAAATGTTACGTAGGGCAAACTAAACAGTATCTAAAATAACGACTGTATAATCATCAATACACTGCAACGCATAACATAACCGCGGAAACTGCTTTGTCTAAGCATTCTAAAGAATTACGACATAACTTTGATTTTGAAAATGTTAAGATTTTAAAAAAAGAAAATAGTTATAAAAAAAGATTAATATATGAAATGATATACATAAAAAAAGAAAATAACGCGGTCAATTTTAGAACAGATATAGAAAATTTAAGTATTATTTATAATAATGTAATCACCTAATCACGCCTGAATTTTATAAAATTAAGCTCTTGACTAGGTTTTTTTGCCATGTTTTTCCCTAGTCCTCGAACAGAATTGTTAGAGCTTGACAAAAAAATACATTGATATAAGGAACATTAGTGTTATGATTATAAATTTTACATTTCAAAATATCTTAAATTGTCCAATATATTGTAAACATAATCCTATATATCACTGAATTTCTTTGTCTGTAGATAATTTTGTTGATAGGCATGGCTAGTTATTTATTTATATTTTGACACTAAATAAATGTCAATTTTATTCCACTGAAGAAGTTGTTACGAAAACCAGATTATAAATTTTGTAAAGGTTTTGGAATAAATTTGACTTTTGTTAGAATTGCGTGTTATCATTGACCTAAAAGTGGAAAAACTATCTGGATAATAAGATAAGTTAAAAGGTCATAAAAATACATATATTAATTATTCTCAATATAAACAGATAGATGAGTTTATTAAAACCAAGACAAACAAGAGTTACGGATTAGTTCCTTGAAGAATGCTGGAAAATGAAAAGAATTGGTATTAGTAGAATTAGGTACAGTCAGTATCACAAGAGCGTATCTAAAATTATAAGAAAATAGAAACACTTTGACGTTAAAACTTTTTATTGTCAGATACAACATATAAAATACTATTACGCTATAAATTAATACGGGGTCCAATCACCATTGCTATCTACTTTAGCTCCACACCGTTTGGGAATGCTTTCAACTAATTTTTGCGCATATTCGACAGATAGCAAACGCCATATCTGTCTAATTTGCCCACATATGACTTTAAATTAAAAACACGTTTTGTACGAAGTTTATTCTTCATCATGCCCCAAACGATTTCTATCGGATTTGCGTCAGGTGATTATGAGTGCCAATCCAACACCTGGACGTCATTTTCATTTTTCCAGGAGACACAGCGTCGACTTCGGTGTTTAGGGTCGTTATCTTCTTGTAATATCCCTAACCGCTTGTCGTCTCCAAACCACTTTTCTGTAGATGGCAATAGATATATTTAATAATAGTTTTCTCTTGTTTTAATGTTAAAATCTTTTTTTTGTAAACAAATTGATATAGTCTCTCCATATTCGCGGTTTACAGTATCGCGCTGTAGCCCACTTTCTGGTAGATTATCGACGGTATTAGTTGTTTTGTATCTTGCAACCCAGCTTTTTAAAACGCCACATATCGATATAAATACATTTCCAACAAGTTATACGACATTTTGGTCTCTTTCGGGTGAACACAGAAACACGGCTTCCATCCTCTTCATATACGGAGCGCTCATTGTAATACAGACATTATAATTTGATGCTGCCGCAAAAAAATTACGTACTCAACTGACCCTAAAATATTATAGCGTAGTAGTGAAAGTAAGAGGGATTAACGAATTCTTCCAGGAAAAACCAGGTATAATTTCTTTGTAAGCGATACGCTCTTGTGATAACTAGTAGTACCGCCGCTTCACTTAGGAAATATCAACGACGATATCTAAATTGTTTTGCGTACAAGTAAACGTTCAACAAAAAAGCTTGATGTTATGGTTGAAATGATCCTGGTATTAGTACGAGAAAAATTAGTTTACTGGACAAACTAGCCGGCAGTGCAAGACACTTGACGAGTTGCATCTCTATCATTATCAATCGGTGCAAGAACTTCTTCCCAAGAATCTCTCTCAAAAAGTTCGTGTTTGTCAATGATAAGGCGATCATCTGGATGTTTCAAGAACCTTTGCTGCCTTTATACGAGATAGTATGAAAATTTTCTAGAACGAACTTGTGGCAAGAGTCTCTGTGTTGTTCGAAAAACCTATTTCCAAAAAAAACTTTTCCGTAAGCGTTTATACTAAAATAATTAATAATAAAGATATCGTATCATGCTCTACCTAGCTTTTTTGAGAACAATCTTCCTATATTATCCAAGAACAGTACTCTGCAAATCCGAAAGTTGAGGTAATTTTTACAAGATGGCGAGCTGGTCCATTGTGGAAGTATCACTTATATTTTCAATATAGAATATCCAATTTGACAGATAGGTCGCGGTAGTTGCATTATTTGGTCATGAAGTCAACGAATTATACAGAAAATTTTATGAGATCAAAATCAATATAGAGAACTGCAACTGAAAACAACTACTCAGACAGAATTAAATTATACATTGCACAAGGCGGTGGTCATATCGAGCATCTTTAATAATTGCACTGTCATTGCACTTTTCTTATAATAAATAATTTTTTCTAATGCCTTTAATAATGTACTTTAGCTTCAAACCACGATATTTGACGAACTGCTAAAAATTTGGGAAAAAGTGAATCGAATCTTTTTCTTTAAAATTTGTCATTTAATTCATATATGAACTATCTTCGATATATTGGCGTCCGGCCTGAGAGCCTACAGTTAGCAACAAAATTTGTAGTATTCATGACTTACCGCCGTTAGATATAAACAATAAATTAAGGATTAGTTAGAATATAAATCGCAAATAATAGGGGTTTAAAACAAATTGTAAAATTAAATAATTAAATTAAATTAAAATTAATTAATTAAATAATAATACTATCATTACCTGATTGGAGTTAATCGCAAAGGAAGGTGTGCAAAATCCTATTCTGATTTAATTTAGAAGAGATAATAAACCAAAGCGGTATATATAATAATATTTTTTTTTTATTATCAACTCTAGCATTTTATAGCCTTCAAAATTCATTTAATTCTTATGTGGTTAAGGCTTGCATTATTACAAGTACTAATCGGTACTATGTCAATTATGTACACACATACATACAGGGTTAGTTAAAAGTATGGAGACGGCGATTTATTGTAGTTAATATTCATTTTAGAGAATTATGCTCAATATAAAAGTTTGTTAGGGTATTTTGATCTACATTGAGAATATTTGAATTTACGTCTGTTCGCGCAGTTTTTTTTTAATAGGAACTAGTAAATTTTACTCTACCATTCGATAGAGAATTTTTTTCTCTTTACAATAATATTTTAGTTTTTTTTTAAATTCATTTTAATAACTTTTTTACAAGAAAAATTAAACAAACTAATAACAAAGTAAATTAAAGTAAGTGTTCAAATTGTCGTCCATTAGTAATTTGACAATGACCCAATCGATTTACAAACCCCGAACAGAGTTCTGTAAAAAATCTCGGGGAATTTCTTGTATCGTTCTGGTAATTCGGATTTATAAATCTTTGACGTTATCGGGCTTATCTTTGTAAACTTTGTTTTTTACGTATCCCCAAAGAAAAAAATTCAAAGGACTTAAATCTGGCGAACGGGCTGGCCTCGGCTGGTTCCTCGTCTTCCAATCCATCTGTGGGGAAAAACGTTGTCCAGATATTAACGAACAGTTACACCATAATGTAGTGGGGCACAATCTTGCTGGAACCAGATACCGCCATTGGGCAGGTGTTCATTGTTTTCATGTGGATAGAGCGTAGCACAAGCAGGTATTATTTCATTTTGCAATAACTGCAAATACAGAGCCGAAGTTAAATTGCCATTGATGTCAATGGGACCGATAATATGACCGCCTAGAATGCCAACCAAAACATTAACCTTTTGGGGGTACTGAGTATGGAGCCCCAAAAACCAAGAGGGATTTTCCGACGACCAGTATCTGCATCGGTTATGTCTGTTTACTTCACCGGTAAGGCAAAAAGTAGCTTCGTCAGAGAAAAGAATACAACAACATTTTCATTATTATTGCAAATATTTAACATTTCTTCAAAAAATTGCAATCTCTTATCAATATCATCTTCCACTTCTTTTCACTTTTTAAAAATGACACGATCGATGACTATGAAATATTGAAATTGGTCGCTAGTTGTTTGGTTGATAAATGGGGATCTTCAGATACAGCGAATAAAATATCCAGTTTAGCATCGCTTTTTGCTGTTCTAGGTCTAGCACTCCTTGGCAAATCTTTAACGCTACCCGTTTGTTCAAAGCGTCTTAAAGTTTTACCAACAATGGATTTAGAAATTGGATTTCTATTTGGATGAGTATGCTTAAATAAATTACAAACGTCTTGTAAACTTCTGCGTCTATCTCCATAACCCAACATCATAAGTATTTGAATTCGTTCATGTTCACTTAAACTCGCCATTGTTAATATTAACAGCAACAAATTGGCACAAAATGAATTATTTCTGTCAAATTTTGACGTGCACAATAACCACTGATAAAATTATGTCGCTCAAGTTTGTTTATCGCTTCACTTTTGTCTGTCTGCGATGTACCGAACATCTGTTAAACACTTGAACCGGCCTTTTCTTATAAAAAAGTTATTAAAATGAATTAAAAAAAACAAAAATATTATTGTAAAGAGAAAAGATTCTCTATCGAATGGTAGACTAAAATTTTATAGTTCCCATTTAAAAAACTGCGCGGACACGCATAACTAAAAAAACAATTGACGAAAAAAAATTCAAATAGTCTCAAATATAGATCAAAGTATCCTAACTTTTATATTGAACTTTTATATTGAACATATTCTCTAAAATGAATATTAACGACAATAAATCGCCGTCTCCATACTTTTAACTAAACCTGTATGTATGTCGTCATGCTAGTATAGGTATCACTCTTCTAAGTCAAGATATGAAATATTCTTTAAATATTTATTTCAATACCATAAT
This sequence comes from Popillia japonica, assembly GCA_004785975.1. Taxonomy (NCBI): domain Eukaryota; kingdom Metazoa; phylum Arthropoda; class Insecta; order Coleoptera; family Scarabaeidae; genus Popillia; species Popillia japonica. The sequence continues at coordinate 10,131 of SMLS01072627.1, forward strand.
TTGTTAGATTGTCATCTTACTATAGAGCACGCCTTTGCAATATTAATCATTTGACGGTACAGCTAACGATATGCTATGTAGAATTCACTGTCTCAGTACTTTAAATAGTTTGTACGATTCAAAACTCAAGAAGACGTTTGCAAATTATATTTTACAAAGTTAGGGAGAATATTAAAATAATTGAGACAATTGTCTATAACTTCAAAACAAATTTACCTCCATTGATATCATTTATTCATATTATATTATTTTCGCAAGAAATTTACAGTATATAAATTATACAATATTAATTAGTACGTATATAATATACAAAATAAAATTAATACTGGTAGTAGGAAGTATCTAAATTCTGAGCATTTAATTGTTCATCTATCCAATGTCTGAAAATTGGTACATTTACATAGACACCTGGTATGTTATTTTCACCACAACCAATACCCCAAGCTACCATACCAAAATGGTAGTACCTGTTCTTTTGTCCAGGTATAGGGCAGGCTAATGGACTACCTCCGTCACCTTTGCATGTATCCTTTCCTTTCTCACCTCCTGCACAAACGAAACTTTTGTCTAATATAAAATGTTTACCTAATCGTGTAGTTCTCAACTGCGTTTGGCACGGGTCTCTTTCAATTATCGGTAAATCGACTTTCTTCAAGATCATTTGATATTTTGTTTTGTCATCAACATTTGTTCCCCAACCACTGGCATAACATCTTGTACCGCTCGGTATTTCCATGTCTTGCGGAGGAAGGCAAAGAGTGTTTACATTTTCAGCTAATTGCAACGGACTCTCGAGTATAATAACTGCTATATCGTTAAATAAAGCCCCTGCGTAATAATCCTTGTGAGATACAATAGTCTTTACATAGCGCTCTTGATGCGGGTACAATTCCTTTGTTGTTTGAATGTCCCATTCGCCCGCGCGAATTTTGTATTTCCTATTGCGGACTGAAACGCAGTGAGCACCGGTCAAGACGGCTTGCGGGTGTATCAATGTTCCGCCACATTTGTAAATATCTAACGTAGTTTCTGTACCAGCGTTAAATTCTTCTATTAGTATAGCCACCATCCAGGGGAATTCTCCAAATTGGCTTTCACTGTCATCATCTCCAGTTATTCGAAATCCAACACCATTAGGATTTCTATAACCGCATTCTTTTTTCGTGCCTGATTTTGGCAAGATGGGAATGTGCGTTTTTTCCGAAGTTTTACAGCAAAATTCCAAATAGCTTGTACAGTTCCCATCTCGATCTCTATATCAAATATGATTAATTAATTTTGCTATTCACTTATGTATGTATATAAACTATACCTAATATTAATGACGCCCAATCCATTAGTAATTATGTCATTATTTGCAGTGCAAAGGTTATAAGAAATACATTCGCAATCATCGTTTGTTATTACAGGACTCTTATCTAGAACATCAGATGTATTGGTATTGGAGAAAATATCAAGAATTATATCCAGGGTATTCTTCGTAGTTTGACCATTACCAAACCGAAGTAATATCAAACAAACCAATACAGTGACAGACCATTTTTCCATGGCTGCAACAAAATAAAAAACTTTGTTTAGCATATCACATTATACATATTTATGGAATTTTTAAATAAATAGATCTGATAATATATAACAATAATTCTGCAGTGGACTTTCGTCATTAATATTGATGGCGTAATCCAACGTCGTTACCAAGTTTTCATGATCATGTCAAATATTTTAGGTTAAGACCCTTGAAACGGTTTAATTGTATTGGTTATCTTTCTGCTGTTATAGAATTTCCATGATGTATGTATAAGGAAACAACGTATTAAAAATAATTATAAAAAATTACATAATAGTACCTACACATATTTTTAACTGTCAAGCAACACATGTCAGAAAAGGAACAATTAGAACAGGTGTTCAAGTACTGAATTACACGTAAAATATCACCGATTTCACAGATGCGATAAACCATTATGAAACTGTCTTGGAAGAGCAGTCAGCGAATTAAGAATAATTCTTTACACTTCAGAACTTGAAAATTTAGAATCAGCAGAGTCCTGGTTAACATTTATAATCAGTGGTGCAAGCTCTCTTCTGTCAAAAGCGATTTCAACAGAAAGACCAGGTAAAAGTAGTAAAAATCACGGAAACAGTTTACATAATTTACTTGATTCATTTCACCATGGTAGTCAGCATCCTAGCTTTTAGAGGAAAATAAAAATTTTGTGCCAAGTATAAAACCATCCTGGCTTCCTAAATGCTCGACAATGTATCTCTTATTATAAACTTTTGTATTTTTAACGGATCTTAGATCTGCATCTTTCCACGAACAAACAATCGTACCGTTCTGAAAAATCCACGTTTCCTCTAGATACACAAAATTATGGATATTGGCGTGCTTATATTGATGATGTAATTTAAAAAATGTCATTCGCTGAAGAGCAACAGGAGGTAATTCCAACAATCCTCTCCGAAGATTACCTTTTTTTCCATTTGAATCCAATAGTTTTAAGAATGCTTCTCAGAGACGCGCGGCCACCAGTGTATATTATCCATGTCAACTATTCTTAATGTTTTCAAAGGAATATGCTGAGATTTTTCATACATTTGATAAATTGTGTCGGTTACATCTCTGATACCAGTAATGGAATAATTGGAGTTCCAACATCGTATTCCTGTTCACAGAATCGTAACGCTTTTGGCAAACTTGTATTTGTTCTGAAAAGAACAGTCCCGAAATACAATTGACAAAAAAGGAAATAAAATTATAAAATATGCTAGACAACACTAACAATCAAAACATACGATAGTCATTAAAAGACAACTGACAGGACACGCGCGTACAGCGACAACGCAGCGAATTCTGTATACTTCTAGAAGTGTAATGTTACTATAACATGAATTACTGTAATATACGGTTTATTAATAATGATGTACTCGAAATATGTATTACTTCTATACATTCATAGTTTACAATAAAACAGTACTATTTTAGACACGAATATGATAAAATAGGAGTTTTTCTTACATCGATAATGTAATCTATGTACGTATAATGTAATTCTTCTTATAGTTAAACCGATTAATAATTTGACCAAACACAAAGTTTATGTCTAATTGATATTTACTATTTTAAAACTAGAAATGAGTGCATTTCTTAAAAAGAGATGGTTTTGCCGTCCAGATTTATTTCCACTGTGCGTCGTTTAGTTGGTGCCAAATTCTTTGTTGATATTTATAGATATTTATTTATATTTGTAATTACACGAACTCCAATTATTTCGCCAAAACAAATTTCTGGTTTCCTAAACTTGTTTACATTTTGCGTGCAGAGCACCTACTTCAACCAAGGGCTCATCTAGGCTTTTCAAGTTATTTGTAACAAAAAGAAGTTCTGGGCAATATAATAATAATGGTATCTTGATTTTGTTCAGCTGAACACTACCTTTCTTTATTTGAAATAGACAATGTAAGAAAATAGCTAATAGCCATTTGTTAGTAGTAATAAATGAAAGTCACGGGTTTAGAATCTTCAGTTTATGGTAGCTGTTCTACCTCCAGAACATCCAAGAAAAAAAAACAAAACAAATAGAATACTAATCAAGTCTAAATCGGTTTCACGCCAGTAATTACGACAGTATAAAGTAGTATTAGAGTATAGAATCTTGCACCAATGTTACGGGTTAAGGTAGTGTTGACGCAAATGGCGAATAAACGACGACGGTGGCAACAAAGGCATAACAGAAGAGATAGTGTTATTTAACTTTGCAATGTTACGGGTGAAAGGTCTTTTGATATTTTAATGTGATCCGCTGGAAGAGTTAACAATTCTTTAAACGCGAATCACTTTATAGTATTAAATAGTGGACCGAAACCAAACGTTGTGTACCATATTTGTCCATCCACACAATTAGGTATGAATGTATGTATATGTTGAATTGTACTGCAGTTTCTAATTTGGTATATGAATCTAAGGCACGAGTTTTGTAAATAGTGAATTTTATCTTTGTTCATGATATTCAAACATTAATAATACACTGTTAGACAAAAATCAGAATATACATACGTATGTACATATATCCAAGTCTAATGAAATGAGAAACATGCTCTTTCAATCGCAGTTTAGAGTCCACAAAAACACAAACCAAGTTTACATGTGCAATCCTATACATTATTATAATTTTAATATTTTCGATCATAGCAGATCTAGCTTTAAACCGACTATGAAAGTTTTAATGGAATTTTAGGCAGAAAAAAAAATCGACAAATCTAGAGCAGAGCCTCATTACAAAATAGGAAGCAAAAGTGAATGGTTAAGTGTAGGTACCAAAAATTTAATAAAAAAATAGTAATAAAATAAAACCACACTAAATAAATAATAATAAACTAATAAGCTTTACAGCTGAAATTAGGACAAATACGTGATTGTTCACTGTTAGGACATTGCGGTTACTCAAAAATGTGCATGCTTGGGAATTCAGAGCTTTTTTCAATCAACTTTGATAACACAAGTAAAATGGAGATGTGTCCGAAATCAGTAAAATTTGAATAGTTGATTTTTGTAGAGAAAAAATAACACTGCACTTCTAACATTTTGGAAAAACGTCCTCCAGCAAACATATACGAGAATTTGAGAAGTAGTACAGCTGTACAACGTTAGGAACAAAAACGGATGATGTTAGAATTTTGGGTATAGCAGCCGGTTAGACAGAAATAAAGCGACTTTCTTGTCGCAAAGCTTTCAAAATTTGTTTTATTTCTTCATCAGAGTGACAAATGACGATGCCAATTGAAAAGGCCCATACATGTTAAAAAGACATAAACCCACTTAATGAGACAGAGCACTTTCATTAAAAGCCTTCTAAGACAAAAGCAGAAATTAAGAAATACAAAGTAAAAAACATGAAACTCTTAACATTGCGAATAAAATAAAATCAGTGATATGTGTAAGCACGCCACGGGTCGTCTCTTGAACGTCAAGAATTAGGTTAAAAAAGAGGAGTTATTTAATTCAATTGTTACATTGCTTCTCCAAAACATAAGCGATTCCGAAGCAGTTCGAAAAGTTTCTATTATTTGAATAATGGTTTATATTTTCATTTTTTAGAGAAAACTTAAAATAGGGGCATTTGTAAACCCTTGAAGGTTTACACAAGAACATACATTGTGCAAAGTATCACTTTCACCTTTACTTGTTAAAAATTTTTTATTTCCTCGCCAAAATAAAACTAAACAACAACTAAACGCAACTGACCAATGGTGTGGAGAAAAAGGTAGATCTATGCGTACACTGTATCGAAGTATTCGAGGCTTTGAACTTTTTTCATACCATCCACGATTAGTGTTTACTTTGACTGCCGACCATTGTCGTCAACGCTTGAACTGGTGCAGAGAACGGCAGCACCAGGAATGACATAATACCGTCTTCAGCTATGCACGATGGCCGTAGAAGGGTACGACACCGGCGTGGAGACCAACGCGATATTGGGGTTACTGTTGAGAGGCACCTACACAGGACTGTTGGAGTAATGGTTTGGGGGGCTATTGCTTGTGTTAGTCAATCACCATTTCTGTTTATTCGAGGCATGACAACAGTAAGACAGCAGCGCGTTATGTTGATGTTGTCCTACAAATCACGTTAGTACCTTATCTAGATGGTCGTCCATACGTCCTTTCTTAGTTGCAATGCACGCCCGATCATATTGTTCGTCGAACTTATAGACTTTCTCAAAAAAAAAGGCGTTAATGTTTTGCAGTGGCCACCTCGTTCCCCGGATTTAAACCATATGAAATATGTGTGGGATATCATGGGGAGGAGACTGTACACTTTGCACCATCCTCCACAAACATTGGCGCAGTTAATCAACGAAGTTCAAGTTGCTTGGAAGGAGGTGCTATAAACAGATATCGATCATCTCATTTTGCAGACGCCTAGACGTGTACTGGGGTCTACTCAGCTACGGGGTCGTCAAACATTATTTTTTTTCGTATTACTTGTTAATAAAATTACTTGCAAATCTTATCGTTTCAATTCTGCTGTAAAACTATCACATTGGCAAAAAATCAAGTTAAACAAATGATTCCTTCTGGGTGTAACACTTCTAATGTGACTGAGTATATCTACGTTGTCTCCTCCGCGTATTTTTGCTAATCGGATAGCATAATACAAATTGAAAACGACTAGTAGAGAAATATTGCTAATGTTTCCAGCGTTTTGATACACATGTGGGTATAAACGGCACTATATAGCATGAACAAAATGCAATACAGGTAATCTCATTAACCTCAATCATATGAAGAAGATGCCGATATCAGCGGTGCAATAATAATGAATCCTTAATAAGAAGAATTGTAATTTTGAATTGCCCGCAATATAATATGAATAATTCTCCAACACAATAAATCAACTAATCGTGAGTTTCAACTTAAAATTTTGTAGACTAATGACCCGACTTCAACAACGATAGTGTGGTGAATGCGCGTAATCGACCCGGTTATTTAACATCGATTACGGGACGTAGCAGCACTGAATATTTTTTATTAGATCGTTATTTAGACCAACATTTAATAATTTTGCCAATTTTAAACCTACAGTTTATTATCATTTATAATAAGCGAACAAATTTGAAACATATTGGACTATAGGTATTTGTTTATTATGAAGGTTGGATATCACTGGTCTGTAAGCCAGTGCTTTAACAGAACAAGCGTCTCTTAGGTTTGCATAAGAAAAGTATGTACATATGTAGGTTTAATCACCAATACTGCAAATAAATGTAATAAATGATTCTTTATATTATTAAGAATAATACCTTTAATAAATGTTACATATTTTATTCTAAAATTGCCCCGTTGATAACTATTAAAACAAAGTTAGAAGGTTACGAATTTTAGGAGTATCAACCTGCCTATGTGCTATTACAGCTGTTATTTTAAATTTATCTATGCTTACGTACTTCTACAAATGAGAATGCATCGAAGCTACATACTCTAAGAACAGTAATAGTAGTCAAAGCTGTTTGCAACGAAAATACTGTAAAAACACAATAATTGAAGAAGAATAACTCACCTATGGAAAATTATAGAGTAATTTCACTAAAAATATCACTATTTTCCGTAAACAATATTGAGAATATTAACAAATAGGACCTGTTTTAGATGGCAATCTTAATAGGAATAAATTTTAATATTTATCAATATGGTTTTTATATAAATCCACTAGAATTCTATAAATTTCCAGCGCGATGAATCACTTCTTCACATCAATACTATAGACACTGAATATACGATCTTAGTTTCTTAGCCTAAGGGATAAGGCATCAAGAAAAAATTTTGTTAGAAACCAGTATCTTGTATTCGTAAATAACAAGTTTCTGCGCCAATATTTAGTTTTATTTTCAAAACTTACAAACATTACTCGATTAAGGTTAGTTAGGAGTTAGAAAGAATATTTTGAGAATTTTAATAAACGGAAAAGTAATGTTTCAAATTAATAATTGAAACAAAATTAAATTCCCAACTTCACTGAAATATAGAAAATATTTTTCTGTATTGCCATTTCGTTACTATTCGTAACCTCATCAGCAGAAAATTAACACACACATGCACCCATTCGGTAGGCGTAATATTCGGACCCTCCACAGATGCAGTATATTTATCTATTGCAAAAAGAAAAAAGTGTTAGTCTTCTGCTGATGAAGTAACGAATAGTAACGAAATGGCCATACAGAAAAATATTTTCTATATTAAGTGAAGTTGGGAATTTAATTTTATTTCAATTATTATTTAATAAATTTTGCTAACTCCTTATCACATCGCGTAATATTTGCTCAAATATTCAATATAATTCTTTAAAGTGACATATGTATGTATATAACGAATAATTACAAAAATTAGTATACTTTTTCATAAAATCAAAGTAGTACCTACCTATAAATATTATGTATTGTTATACATAATGTTATTAACATAACATTCATCAATCGCACTTAACTTACAGCATTGAGTGACTCTATTACACATAGCTAATATTCATATTCATAAACAAATATAAATTGTTTATTCAACAACAGTTTTGTTGTTATTTTTGTCTCTTTGTTAAGAATATGAAAGTTTGATTATAAATTACAAATTATGTTAGACTTATCTTGTATTCAATTCAATGTTGAATTCGATTTTGTAAGCGGCAGCTTGTTCGACATTCGTAACTGCGACATTATTAAATAGAACCGCAGAAAACAATGGTACATACATACGATCTATATTAATCATAGTTACTTTTAAATTACAGTATATATGTATTAAACTTGCTGAGGAAGAACTATGTTGTAAAGTAGAAACAACTGTTATTAATAATAATAATAATAATAATAATATAATAATAATAATTTATTGTGCCACCGCAGAGAACATTATGCTTACACTCGTCATAGGTTAAATATAATATATTAAACATACATACAAAAACATGAACATGTATGAAGTTCAAAACAAGAAAAAAAAAACAGTTACAATAATAGGGTCTGTCAGTATACAACTAGATACTCAATTGAAAGAAATCGCTTATGTTATACAGGGGATTATCCTCCAAAACAGACCTAATCGTCCTTTTCAAAGCTCGTGCAGATAATGATTTGAGCCTATCGGGGAGGCGGTTATACAATTTTACCCCCATTATGTTTGGGCTCATACTTGTTAAGTGAAGAGTATGTCTCGGCAACAATATCGACGCATTTCTCGTATTATGGCCATGAGCGTTTTATGGCAAATTATTTTTCACACCGTGAATATAGCAAGTGGCTTCAAGAATATATAGGTTAACTACAGTTAATACCTTGAATCGCTTATATATTGGTTTGCAAGGTTCATTATATGGTACTTTTGCCATTGTTCTTATTATTCGCTTTTGTGCGACCAGAACCTTGCCCGCACTTCCGGAGGTCCCCCAAAGCAATATCCCATACCTTAGTCTTGATTCTATCTCGCTGAAATAGAAAATTTTCAGAGTATCGAAGTCCAGAAGATCTCTTAGACTTCTAAATAGATAATAATAATAATAATAATCGTTTATTGCCCAACGGGTACAAACCCAGTAACAGGACAAAAATACATGAATACATGCATACAAAAAGAAACGTACTTAAAGTATATAACAGTAATACACATAAATACATACTGCAAAAATTCTTATAAAAAAAAAAAAAAAAAAAAATTACAAAGTAATACTTCAAATTAATACAAAGTAAGGTTACAAATAATATAAAAAAAAGAAGAAAAATTAATTGAATTTAGCTCCAACAAAAATATCACTATAAATGTTGTCGGCGTTTATTGACATATGTGTTAATGGTGCTCTAAACCAAAGATTTGTTTTCGGCGTGTCATAGGAGAAAGTTGGACTTGTTCTGGAACTCAGACGAGGAACGTGAATGTTGACACTACCCAAAAGCTCAGAACAATTAATTTCGTACTGCAGGAGTTTATAGAGGAAACGGGCACTTTGTATTTTCCTGCGGTCTTGTAATGATAGAACAGAAAGCTCGTCCAAGAGAAGTTGATACTCAGTGTTTCGCGCTGGGTATTCGCCGGATGTTTTAAATACCAGATATTTCAAAAAACGCCGCTGAATGCGTTCCACTGCCATTATCTGATTATTATATATTGGATACCAAATGATAGAGGCATATTCCAATTTGCTAACAACAAATGAAAAGTACAACTTTTTAAGCAATTCGATATTGTCAAAACATTTAGATACCCGTATGATAAAACCCAGGGTCTTCGAAGCTGCAGCACAAACGGTTTCCAGGTGGCAATTGAATGTTAAGCGAGAGTCAAACATTACTCCTAGATCCTTAATTTGCGCAACACTCCTCAGAACTTGGCCATCTATTGTGTATGTTGCAGCAAATGGGAGGGCTTTCCGAGTCATGGATAGGACATAACATTTGTTGATGTTTAAAATCAATTTGTTGTTTGCTGCCCAGTCAACTATATAATCTATACTGCGTTGCAAGTTGATACAGTCATCATTGTTAGAAATACTGGAGAAAATTTTAATATCGTCAGCATAGCCAAGAGTCGAACAAGGTATAGATGCTAGAAGATCGTTGATAAATATTATAAATAATAATGGTCCAAGATTGGAACCTTGTGGTACTCCTGAACGAGATATATATTCCTTGGATCTAAAGCCATTATAAAATACAAAATTTGTTCTGTCGCGCAAGTATGAAGCCATAAGTAATATTAGCGAAGGAGCAAAACCAAAATGGTGTAATTTATCCAATAATATTCCGTGATCTATTGTATCAAAAGCCCGAGAAAAGTCTGTATATATGGTATCTACTTGCCCCTGGTTATCAATGACTTGACTCACATATTGTGTATAACACGCTAAATTGGTAACAGTAGAACGTCCAGTAACAAATCCATGCTGCCGAGATGAAATGTAAGGTTCAATATTTTTACAGATATAGTTATAAAGGTATTGCTCAAAAATTTTCGCAAAATTACAGAGGATTGCAATAGGTCTATAGTTCTGTATCTCTGATTTATCATCCTTTTTATGAACCGGAACTATTCGAGCGCACTTCCATTTGCTAGGAAACGTACATGTGGTAATCGCCAAATTTATGATCTTCTGTAAAGGAGCAGCAAGCACATATCGGGTGTCTCTGATAAGAAAACTAGGTATTTGGTCGTCACCAGACGTAGTCTTGTTAGACAGCGAAGACATAATACTTATCAAAGTAGATTCCGGGACTAAATCCAGTTTGAAAGATGGTAGATCAAGTGGTATTGTAGGAGGATTTATAATTGAATCCGATTGTGCGTAACATTTAGAAAAAGTTTTAGCAAAGGCATTCACAATTTCTACAGGATTGTCCATCTCAATATTATCTAGACGCATCACTCCTGGTATTCTGGAAGTACCCTGACGTGAACGTAAATAGATCCATAATTCGCTGGGATTCGACTGTATATTGTTTTGGATGGTTGTCATATAACCAGTATAGACGTTGGTAATCAATGTCTTATTAATGCTTCTTATTCTTTTAAATTCAGCGTAATATGACAAATTGCCAGTAGATTTCCATTTTTTATGAAAATACGTTTTCATTTTTATATTATCTTTAATTTCTTTTGTAAACCAGGGCGGAAATGAAGATGACTTACATCTAGATGATTTAGGTACCGAGCGATCGAGAACACTATAAAGAACCAAGTAAAATTCATGTAGCGCAATATTAACATCAGTAAATCCATCCAGAAATGACCAATCAACTTGACGTAGGTCCTCATATAGTGCAATGAAGTCGGCTTTCCGAAAATTATAACACTCATCACAAGAAGAAGCAAATACTGGACTGCGTGACTCAGCCGTTATTTTAAGTGTAATTGATAAGGCTGGATGATATCTGTCTTCTAGTACAAAGAATTCTTCTTCACGAGTAGCTTCAATATTGCATGAAGGGGTAGAGAAGATTAAATCAAGTAACCGGTTATCAGAGTTTAATACGGAGTTGACTTGTTTTAAGTCCAAAAGATCACAAAATCCTTGCAGATTTGAAACTTTAGATGAAAGCATTGTTTGTTGTGTGCGAAAAGCAGGTACATTAAAATCGCCAACGACAATGACAGGTCTATCTAATAGTGTGATTGCAAAAGTTTCCAAGAATGTTTCGAACACATCAGTTGGTATATCAGGTGGTATATAGACTACAGAGAGAAGGAATGTTTGAGAAAAATATTTACATTCACATACAACAACATCCACGAGGGGAGCAATATCAGTAAGTGCTGAAGTATCTAATACAGTATAAGACATTTTGTCAGCTAATGCTATAAGTACACCTCCACCAGTGGATCTATCAACCATAGAGAATTTACGATCACATCTAATAACGTTGTAGGATGGAGGAAAGTATTCACTACTATTAAAGGAATCGTTTAGCCAAGTTTCAGTGATAAGTACTATATCATAGTGCAGTTCACAAGCATTGAGATAAAACGTAGAACTTTTTGAGCACAAGCCTCGACAATTCTGATAATATATCGCTAAAGAGTCACTATTACCGTTGGGCAAATCTAGTTTAAATTTGTGCAAATAGTAGGTATACCATCTTTATATTTTATACGAATATTAGACTCTCCCTTAGATATGCGTTCGTCGAGTTCCTTACGTACACTTTTGTATAACTCCCTCTGGACAACAGTTCTATCACGAGAAAAGCTCAGACCGCTCCACCTCTCATTCTTCTTTAGTTCACGAGTACTTCTTAGCATTGCTAAGACTGCATTTTCTGTAGAAAATGTTACCTTTATTGGGCGGCAGCTGTTTGAATTACTTGGAGAGATTTTCCCTAATCTTGATAGCTTATACTCTGCATCCAATCCCGCATCGCGTGCCAGATCTTGAAACATTGTAACATCAGCATTAACTTGATCTTTACTGTTTTTAAAATTTGCCTCCCTACATTCATAGATTATAAGATTTATTTTGCGTCTTTCTCTATCAGCTACTTCTTGGACGACTTTTTCAAAGTCCAATGGAGAAAATGTCGATGTAGCAGGCTGAGCACTCTCCTTAAGAATTTTTATGTCATGTTGTAAAGCAATTATTGCAGCCTTTAAGCTGTTTAAATCGTTTCCCAGTTGTGCACAGTTCGTGCAAGACCAGGATAAACCAGAAGATTTTGAGTGAATCTTTCTAACTTCTGCGGATGAAATATCAACACAGTCGATTATATACGATTTTTTACATGTATTGCATGTAACTATTCTGTGAGGCTGTTCAGATTTGCCACAACAATTACATTTAACTGATGACATTTTAAGGGATATACAGGGACACTCACTTCACCCTAGCGGTGCCTATCGCAGGGCCTTCTGATAGACAAACAATAGGTAGGTAGGCAACGGTAGATAAAGGAAACAGGGCATGCGGAAATGTAACAAAGGATGCACAAATTTTGTGGACAAATGTATATATTATATTTACATGCAAGAATACGCAAATAATAAAAAAAGCAGTAGAAAGAACTGTACCCAAAAAACTTACTGCAAGACAGATAGCACTTTATTTATAATTCCATTAAACGGTAGTAGTATTGTAGTATGTTATCATGAATAATACCACCGTAAAGACGACACTACAAGCTACACAACGGTGTAACACAAACCAATTAAATTGGAGTAATAATCACTAAAACTTGCATTACACGGAGACCGAGAAAAGTGTATGCATGATACGAGAATCACTATTGCACAGACGGATAGATAGCAGCTCCTGTTTAGTTTAGACGCAATGTTAGTACACGCCTCAGCCCATGACAAATTTTCGACAATATCTAATCCTAAAAACTTAACTGATTCAGGGTGTTGTAAATCTGTATTATTAATTGATAAGTCATACTGAGGTTCTATAGTCTTCTGTTTCGGGTGGAATATAAGGAAATTTGTTTTCCGAGCATTTAAGAATAGTCCATTTGAGGTGAACCACTGGTGTAATTGTTCCAAAGTATATGAAAAATTTCAAATACACCATTAGATAGAGGAGCAAAAGTGTCCTTGAGAATGTGTCTTTAGTTTTCCTCTGCAAGATCTAATAAAAGTGCTACAAGCAAAATAAGAAAATGAGATTTTTCAGTTTTTTTCAAATAACTCGAACGTCGAAAGTTGACTTTCTTTTCGGGATCACAATAACCACAAAAATTAGCAACTTTGCCAAATTTAAACCTACCGTCTATCTTCAATAATAAGCGAGATCGCAATGGTGAGGATCAAAAATGAATCAGCCTGTATATGGGCATAATTTTAGAGAGAAACTATTATTTTATATTATGGTAGGTAATTTACATGATGTCAACTTTCAGATAAGCTAAAATGCAGTGGCAACATATACAGCAAACGAAATATTTGAATTGAAATACGTGAGCAATCGCTAGACAAGGCAAACTGGTAAAAATCAGCGCTTATCATACCTTTGTAAATAGTATAACTTTTAAGCCCCTAACAGATAAAATAGTGCTCTGGTAGATTTTTTGTAGAGGATAAAGTTTTCTGCAAAAAATTCTAGACAAACACTTTCTATCTAGGTTTCAAGCTGTAGTATATACAAAGGCGTTATCCTCTCTGGGACTCCAATTATATAAAATATTTTCTTTGTTGTATGTTTAATGACTTCGATCGATCGGAAATACGAATTTAATTACAAGTATGATTAAATTATTGCATATAAATGCGCTTACATAGAATATATTCTGTGAACATGAGTCTTTTCTACAAAACAGTTAGGATCAATCACATTATTGACAGCAAGTTGCATGCAACATATTAGCTTTTTGTGACGATTGAATGGGAAACTAAAAATCCTTTAGAATTAGAAATAGAATTTCAGTTGAGGGGGATGGTGTACTGCGACCAAATGATCTATTGTGCCCCCCTACGTGAGTTATACGTTATTGGTATTTGCCCACAGCTATAGCTCCTCATCCAGTCTAAGAGCTTTAATAAACTGCAATAACTGTGACGGTTTCAAGGAGGGCGTTTCCCCCTCGTCAATAACATTTTTACCAAAATAACTGGCGCGAATTGCTGCAATAGCCATACAGCTGGATATCCGGTGCTTCGGATTTTTGTCTTTCGTCCCGCAAAACCTGCGGTCGCTATTGTGTTTCAGACCTATACTTATCATGTGTTCCCCAAGGTAGCAGTGCCCTGTGAGAAAACTCACAAGTACACGTAGTTTATTCCAACTTAATGCTAGCTTGCTTATTAGAATTTTCAGGGAATACCTTGGAATGTCTCAGACCAGGCAGATTTTCCCAGAGGGTTGTCCCTGACTTCTCCTTCATAGGTGCTGATGCCTATTCCGCAAAATGGTTCCGTTCCCACAAATAATGTTGTGGCGGCCTTCTTTGGTAATAAATTAGCTTTCTCGTTACCGCTGATTCCAGTGTGTCCTGGTACCCAGCATAGTGCAACTCTGTTTTCTCTGCCTAGATTGTCCAGTTTCTGTAAGCATTCCCAGACTAATTTATATCTGATGGTGCTAGAACCTAGCGGCATTATGGCTGCTTGACTCTCGGAGAAAATTGCAATGCTTTGCTTCCGATAGTTCGTATCAAGATTCAGTTGAGCACATCTTCCAATAGCATTGATCTCTGCCTGGAAGACGCTGGGGTAAATTCTCATTGGAACTGAGTATTTGATTCCTGGTCCGAATACTTCTGCACCTGTTCCCCTATCAGTCTTGGAATCTTCCGTATACCATTTAATGGTATTTGCCTTTAGGGAGTAGGTGCATGGTTCTCCTTCCCATTCTTCCTTATTGTTTAGCTTCGTGAAAAAGTTCTTCTCACACCTATATTTCCTAACCAGTTCGTCCTGCGGTAGACTGAAAAGTGCGGAGAGCCCCGTCAGAGATGAACCACCTCTCTTGCATGGAATGTCAGATCCGCCAGACCCCACTTTGGACAGACGGTACAATGACCTTATGGGTAACTCCCTTCACTACTATGTATAGGGGCGTAAGATCTAAAATAACCTCTTACAGCGCGGTTGGGCATGTTCTCACCAGTAATGCACACACATGCCAACCGTTGCAGCTTCTAATTGGTACCTGTGTGACGTTTGAGAACCAGGTTGTCGCCCCGTATGTTACCATAGGTATCACTATACCGATGTATAGCCATCGCAGTATGCTTGGGTTGCAATCCCAAGTTTTGCCTGCTTGCTTCCGACATATCATTCAGGCTCTTGTTGCCTTATTCATAGTCAATCCAATATGCTTGTTCCACATAAGTTTTTTTGTCTAGTGTTATTCTTAGGTATTTGACTTGTTTTACATTCGATCACTGTTGCATCCAAGTGGATGTCTCTCATGCCCGAAAGTTTTCTCTTCCTAGTAAAAGGTACGATCGTAGTTTTCGCCGAGTTGATTCACAGTCCAACCGATCGACACCGTTCACTGGTGATTCTAAGGCTTGTTTGTATTAGGTCACAGCGAATTCCCTCATACTTGCCTTTTGCTATTATCACAATATCATCGGCATAACCTATGCAGTGTACACCGAAAGCAGTCAGCCTGGTACGCAGTTCATCTACTACCAGGCTCGACATCAAAGGCGAACAAACGCCGCCTTGAGGTGTTCCTCGAGTCTTTACCAAATAGAAAAACATAGCGGTTGCTATTACTAAAAAAATATTGATTATAGTACAAATTCTACAAAAATAGTCGAAACAAGCGACGACATCTATTTCCAAAATTTGCCTAAAAGAGAAAATACTTTTAGTTTGAAGTTTTTATTTCATTGACATAAAACATCTAGGTTACTGTAAAATGTTGTAAATTTATAGTGAAAAGATAACTTCACCCTACTAAACAGGTTATAATAGCAACTCGATTAAACATGAATCTCTTACGCATGTTTACAGAATCTCTTAAATTTAACTATACTTAGAGTTACTAATTTCCACATTCTCTTAAAAAAATTGCATTTTTAATCGGTTTTTATTTACCATAGCATTGTAGCTTATTTTATAGAATTATATATAAGACATTGCAATGTAAAATAATAATATATTTTCTCTCCCTAATTATATACACTCTTATCATTATAAATCAATTATCAGTTATACAGATACTTCTCGTATTTTTAAAATCTAAACTGACAAAGTATCTACTCTTATGAATGAAAGAATTCGATTGCGGATAAATGGCCGTCAAGATGACAAGTGTTAACGTTTGTGTTGTCCTTATGTTGGTACTAAAACAGGAATTGAATTATGTAGGTATGGAGCACGGTGGATTCTTTCAAATTTGAAATTTCGCGCAAGATGTGCGCGCCTCTGCGAACAGTCTGGAGAACTAAATATAGTATTGTTGCCAAGTCATACTAGGCTTTATATTTAAAGCAATTATAATCAAACATCAAAAGAGGTTTTGATATGAAATATCAGTCTGTTTATAACGATATTTTCACCAAAAAGTCTTTCTGTTGCTCTTATCATTAAGAAATCTATCAATAATTATGATTAACTATAAGAGGAAGCGACATGGCAACGGTGTACAATATTGAGGATACAATAAAAATCAATAAAAATGCAAATCATGATAACGTAGTGCTTTGAGGTTATGAACAAACGAAGCACAGGTTCCGGGTAAGTTTCGTTATTATCAATTGTTGTTTTATTTTATTAATTGTTATAGTAATTTGGCACTTTGGAATTTATTTGGTGTCATACATCAGTGCGGTGGTCTTAATACACATCCAAGTTGTCATCAGTTCATTGCCAATTTTAAAACTTGTATTTTAAATAATTTAGTCTTGTCGTTCTATCGGGTTCAATTGTGAGGAAGATTGTGGGCATATCTTAAGTAATCTGCAATCTTTTATGACTGCTATTGAACCTAAAAGTGCTAGGAGGACTTGTGCATTGGATAAGAACGAACTAGAAGCTTCTTCTCGAAATGTTCCGATTAATGATGAAATTAATTTTAATTATCAAGCCATCACCTATGTCTTTGGATTCGTCCTTGGAAAACTTAATTTACCCGATTGTGAGGTTAGTAAATCTTCTTTATTCTCTGCTAACGTAGAACCTCATCATACATTTACAATGTTTAAGGAATTTGGTGATTCAAATAATCTTCTTTATCCCACTTTTAGTTTGGTATTATATGTTAATAACATTTACGATAGGATGGTTGTCTTGCTAATATCATTTGGGCATGTAAATTCTATTCAGAAGAAAATGTTGGTAACTTTGCGGAAGGTTAGCTTGTCATGGTATGCTTGCGTTAATTCAGGTCATCAAACTTTGGTTCAAGAACAGCTGTTAAATATATCTACGAGTTTAATTATTAGGAAATTTTATGATAATATTTGTCGGCCTTCTACTGACAGATCTGATAATTGAAACGCAAGAAAAATTGCACAGCTGATGCATTTGTAGAGGGTAAGACATTTCTAGTCTTTTGTGCATATGAAGAATTGTCCTGACGTGATGTAGTTGTTTATTAGAATTTCAGTTTATTTATTGTTATGAGTACATAGTTTATTTTGTTATTTTTTCAAGACTATTGTTTTATTTATTAATGTATTTTTATTATATTGCGAGAGAATGTTATATTATTTATATACATGTCATTTATTGAATTTTAAATATTTACTTTTGTTAGAGTTTAACTTTATTTTTTCCAGATATTTTTATTTATACATACACGTAAATACGTGTCTGTGATTTCTATATTTATAGATATATCGCACTGATGAGATCAAAGAAGATCGAAACACGTATTTAGAGTATATTTAGAACCAAAAAAAGCATTGTACTAATTTAAAAGTACCGCCATCGCCGTTGTTTACAAATTTAGTACTACCAGAAAACCACCAGGGCAGCGTTTTCGTAGGGGTCTAATTTTTAGCGTGAGATGCGTCACTCTTATATGATATGCTCCTTGGTATGGAGTGTGTGAGAAGTAAAGGCAATAGTCGGTAGTGTACAATGCGAGCAACAATGATTGAAGTGTTCCAAGTGTGTTAATATGGTGAAACGAACTATACATCGGAGTAGGGATAATCAACATAACCTCTCTTTGTCATTGCGTAAAATATAAACAGACAAAATGACAGACTGATGCACTATCTGACAACAAATTCAAATGCATTATGGGTAAAGGTCTAATTAGAAGATAGTTTTGATATAATTACAAACGAATATAGAACGAACACACTTTAATCTTTGTTGCTCGCACATTAGTATATGCATAGTGTTTTGAAGTCATTTTGGTAGTAGAGTAAACTATCCCATATTTAAACTTTATGTATTTATTAAAATCAATTAAATTATCAAAGAACTGATCCAACACGATAATTCTCAAATATATTTTTAAAATAACTTATTTATCTCTAGATACTTTTTCAACTTTTAGGTTAATTAATGTACTGTAATGGAAAACAAAAAAACTAAGTGCTTACAGATTATAAATATATACATATGTATGTATGTATGTATACAGGTTGTTCTAAGTTAAGTGCGCACCATTGCTAACTTCGTTATTATTGGAGTTACGAAGTCGGTTAAATTGGCAAACTGGTAGTATTTTTCCTGCTGGTTACAATGGTAACAACAGAAAAATAACTGTCAACTCTTTTAGATATTCAAGAAAATATTTCTTTTATGAAACACCCTGTATATTTTACTGCAGTTTGATTAAAAATTTAATTGTGAACAAAAAAGTTTTAATACAACATTACGAAAAAATTAAAAATAAAGAAGTTATTAAGACATTTTGTATTAATTCAGTACCTTAGTTTAAGTAAAAACAAATAAACATAACTATGAAAAAAAGTTATAAGTTTATACAATAATAATTATAGTAATTGTTCAAAAACATTGCCCTCTTGCTCAACATACATAAAGACCCTTGTATAAACGCTGCGAGTTACCTTTAAAATAATATATGAATCAATATTTCTGATGATGTTAACAATGGAATTTTGTAGTTGATTTAGCGTTTCATATCGTGCCTTATAGACTTCATTTTTCACGTGTCTCCATAAAAAGAAGTCCAATGGTGTCATGTCTGGTGACCGTGGAGGCCATCGAACTGGCCCGTTTGTACCTATCCAACGGTTTTCAAATAATCTGTCCAATAACCGCTGACAGCATGATAATTATGGGCTGGGGCACCATCCTGTTGGAAATGGACAACTAGTCGGTCTAACAAGTTTAAATCATCCAGAAAATGTTCTAATATTTCCGATATAAATTCAACATAACGCTGTCCTGTTAAAGATCCATGATAAAAAATGGGCCTACAATTTTAGACCCGATAATGCCATACCAAACGTTTACACTAAAATGATTTTGTGGATTATTAGGACGAACAAGGAAAGGATTTGTGTTACTCCAGTAATGTTGTGTGTTTCTGTTGAAGATGCCGCTATTGGAGAAATTACACTCGTTCGTCCACAAAATACATCTAAAAAAATCGGAATCTTCGTGCCAGGCATTAATAAATCAATGTGAAAATTCCCATCTTCTTTCGAAATCACCAGCGTGTAAATTTTACACTGGTTGATATTTACAAGGGACAAATTTATGCTTTTTTAAAGTTTTGTGGATAGTGTTTAGAGAGAAACCCGCAGTGGAATTGTTTGGAGGTGTTTGAAAATAAGCTACAATAGTTATTTCGGTTTCTTCGTTGATTATAAATTGCTTTGTACGTCCTTTTCCTTGAAAATCTCTTCATTTTTTCTTAATTTTCTAAAGTTTCAAAAAATATTGTCGGTTCGGAATGATGCGTCCAGGAAATACCTCGTTATAATATTCTTGGGCTTGCGTACCGTTCCTTCTGCATATTATGTACGCTTCTAACATATTACACTTTTCTAAATGACTAAACACCATCTCTATATTTGAAATGACAATTAATAACGCCTACGCACTGTCACAATTTCAGAACATTTATTGCTACTACTCCCAGATGATACATAAACACACCGAATTGTTATTTCATAGTTGGGTTGATTTATGTTGGTATGGTGCTGAAGTAATACATATAAAATGTCATAATAACTTCTTTATTTTTAATTTTTTCGTAATATTGTATTTCACAATTAAATTTTTAATCAAACTGCAGTAAAATATACAGGGTGTTCCATTAAAAAAAATCTTATTATCTAGATAGATTTTTCCACTTGTTAGGTCAATGATAACACTTGCAATTCGAACAAAAGTCAAATTTATTCCAAAACCTTTACAATATATATAATCTGGTTTTCGTAACAACTTCTTCAGTGGAATAAAATTGACATTTATTTTGTGTCAAATTATAAATAAATAACTAGCCATGCCTATCAACAAAATTATCTACAGACAAAGAAATTCAGTGATATATAGGATTATGTTTACAATATAGTGGACAATTTAAGATACATATTTTGAAATGTAAATTTATAATCATAACACTAATGCTCCTTATATCAATGTATTTTTTTGTCAAGCTCTAACAATTCTGTTCAAGGACTAGGGAAAAACATGGCAAAAAAAACCTAGTCAAGAGCTTAATTTTATAAAATTCAGGCGTGATTACGTGATTAAATTATTATAAGTAATACTTAAATTGTCTATATCTGTTCTAAAATTAACCGCGTTATTTTCTTTTTTAATGTATATCATTTCATATATTAATCTTTTATTATAACTATTTTCTTTTTTTAAAATCTTAAGATTTTCAAAATCAATGTTATGTCGTAATTCTTTAGAATGCTTAGACAAAGCAGTTTCCGCGGTTATGTTATGCGTTACAGTGTATTGATGATTATACAGTCGTTTTTTTAGATACTGTCTAGTTTGCCCTACGTAACATTTATTACAGTCTTTGCATTCTAATTTATATACGACATTACTTTGATTATTTTTTTTAATCTTAGTTTTTAAATTTGTAAATAACTCTCTGTTATTGTATGGTGTAAATGTAATGTTTATATCTGATTTTTTAAATTCGTATTTAATTTTGTCGCTTTAGCCGTTAATGTATGGAAGCGTGTGATATATTTTACTATTTTGTTTATTGCCTGTGTTGTATACGTTGATATAAGGAGCATTAGTGTTATGATTATAAATTTACGTTTCAAAATATGTATCTTAAATTCTCCACTATATTGTAAACATAATCCTATATATCACTGAATTTCTTTGTCTGTAGATAATTTTGTTGATAGGCATGGCTAGTTATTTATTTATAATTTGGCACAAAATAAATGTCAATTTTATTCCACTGAAGAAGTTGTGAAAACCAGATTATATATATTGTAGTTTTGGAATAAATTTGACTTTTGTTCGAATTGCAAGTGTTATCATTGACCTAACAAGAGGAAAGATCTATCTAGATAATAAGATAAGTTAAAAGGTCATAAAAATACATATATATTAATTAAAAAATATATAATTTTCTTGAATATCTAAAAGAGTTGATATTCAATTATTGTTCTGTTGTTACCATTGTAATCAGCAGGAAAAATACTACTAGTTTGCTAATATAACCGGCTTCGTAGCTCCAATAATAGCGAAGTTAGCAATGGTGCGCACTTAACTTGGAACAACCTGGATATACATAGGTACTAATTATAAAATATGGATCACTGTTCGTCTTTCACCTACCTGTATGTACATATGTATGTACATATATACAGTGCTGTGAATAATTAGAGGTTATTTGATATTCTTCTATAATAATAATGCGTTTATTATCCAACAGTAACAAATATTACTTTTTACAGGATAACATCGGTAGAAAGAAAAATTAAAAATTAACATAAATGCGCATGCAAGAATATATGAAAAAAGAAAGGAGAATGCTAAACGAATAGCCAACAAAGACGTAAATTCTTAACCAAAATACATTTGATATCTACTACGTAGTACGTAGGCAAAATGCTAATGAAAAATAAAATATCATACAATACAAAAATGCAGTTAAGGAAAGAAAAAGAAAAACAAAGGAAAAAAATAGTCAGTTATTTCTGAATCAAACTTTTGCATTAATAATCGCTTGAGCTTAATAGTAGTCGTGTTAAAAATATCTATATCAGAACAGAAAGTATTAACATTACGGCACACTGACTGTATAGGGGAAAACATATACATATGTAATTACGTGTTGACAACAGGTATGTAAAATGTTGCTGGAGTTCTAGAGGCGATACGTGGTACATGAAAATTCAGTTCTCCCAATAAACAGGAATCACGTAAATGACCATGCAGTAACTTACCCAAGAAAAGTATTTGGGCTATTACCCTACGATTATGGAGAGTATTGAAATGAAACTCCTTACATAGAGCATCGTAACAATAACCATGGGCAAGAAAGACTCCATACTCACGATAAAATAATGTTTTTAAAAACTTGCACTGAACACTTTCGATTAAGTTGGTGTACTTACTATAACAGGGATGCCATACCAGTGAACAATATTCAAGCTTAGCTCTAATGAAACAATTATAAAAACTAAAATAAGCGGCTTAATACTACGAAAATTTCTAGTACTACGGGTTAAAAAGACCAACAGTTTAAAACGGTAATGGTGTACATATGTTCTTTAAAACTTAATTTGGAGTCAAACGTAATTTCTAAATCTTTGACTCTCTGACATCGATCCGGAGCAATATGGTTAACATTATAATTATATTGAAGAATCACGGCCTTACTGGTGAAGGACATCGTTTTGCATTTGGCAATATTCAGATGAAGGCAGTTAGAACGACTCCAACTATATAAAGATTCTAAATCGGCCTGTAATTGACCGCAATCACTAAGGAATTCAACTGTCCGATAGATTTTCAAATCATCAGCATACAATAAGCACTTTGAAGAAAAGCAAGTTGTAATACATTGATAAAGATTAAAAAGAGTAAAGGACCAAGAACTGATCCCTGCGGGACTCCAGAGGTACTAGGATATTTGTAAGATTTCACACCACGATACTCCACATAGTTGTCTCTCCCAGCAAGGTATGATTTTAAAAGCTGAATGGTATCCTTAGACAGACCAAAATTACTAAGCTTACGGACAATTAAAGAATGCTGCACCTGGTCGACAGCTTTGGAAAAGTCCACATAAACCACATCAACTTGAATTCTGGCATCGAGAGATTTGGACACAAAAAACAGTGAAAATACACAAGTTGGTAAGAGTAGACTTGCCACGTACAAATCCGTGTTGATAAGGAGTAATAGTTGTGGAAATCTGTCTATAAATACGTTTAAATAGTGCAAATTCAAAGACTTTTGATAAGTTAGATATGATGGATATCGGTCGGTAGTTAACAATGTCGTTCCTATCATCGGACTTAAAAACAGGAGTAATGCGTAAGACTTCCAGCAACTAGGAAAAGTCTTAAGTTTAATAATGAGATTAAAAATATGCAACAGCGGATGCTGCAAAAGGAACCTACAGTCCTTCACCAGAAGGGAACGCACAGAATCGGTGCCCATAGTAAGATTAGATTTGAGGCAGCCAATAGCCTCCAGAACTTCGTCCAGATCAAATTTCTGCATATAGATTGAGGGATATGGAGGTTCATAACTAGTCTCAACAAAGTCATCTGAATTGGAATTTTGTGTAAAGACCGATTCAAAGTGTGACGCAAATGCATTCGCTATATCATTCGGAGACTCGAAATGGTTACTGCCCTTTGACATATACCCAGGAACACTTGTTGTATGTAAGACCACAGCTTCTTTGGATCCATCTTCACAGCAGCTTCAACACTCTGTATATACATAAGCCCGATAATCACGATCAATATTTTTCCTAACCAACTTACGACATTCATTAAATTTATCTTTATAACATGTAGTACAGTGGTTTTTGTATAGCCTCAGGAAATGTTTCTTACGCTTAACTAATTCTTTAGTAACGGTTGAAAACCAAAAGGGAAATGAATTATTTCTTCTTGTAAACAAAGGGACACTAGATTGAAAGCAATTATAAAGTAGATCATAAAATCTGTTACAAGCTCCATCAAGATCATCAATCCTCAACACAGACTCCCATGGACTATGTAGAACCAATTTTTTCATACAATTGTTTAAAATTCGCCAACTTAAAATTATATGATTGAAAATTATTGGATTCAAAGGGTTTAAGTACTGTTAATACCACACTTATGATATAGGATGGTGACAATCTTCCGAAAATCACTATTGTGAATATTAAACCGAGTATTACTAGAACAAAATATTAAGTCTAGAAAACGTTCGTTTACATTACAAATAGAATTTATCTGGATCGAATTGGTGGCGTTAATAAAGTTAATTACCGCTAAAGAGTGAGGAGATACATGATTGGTATAATTGAAAACAACATCAAGTATATTAAAATCACCCACAAAAACAAAATCATCTTTAAAAATATCGAGTAGTTCCAACTATTGACTTAGATAGTATTCATTTGTATATGCACAAAGGCTATCTCAGTTTTCTGTCCATACAATAGTACCACCATAATACCTCCACCTCCCAAAGTACGACCAGACTAAACTTTTCTGTCCTTTGTTAGATCCATCTAATCTTGCGTAGAAACGTACCCACGACATTTTGCGAACGATTTAGTCTTCGGCCAATTTCAATTTGTTATTCACAATCTTTTAAGTCGACTATACGCTGCCTCTCAAGAACTGATAATTCTTTTCCATGCAGCATAATAGGCAACTTAAGAATTACTTTGTTATCGCACAAATAAAACAGACTGACCAAAACCAATGTTTCGTCGTGTATCACAGAGTGAAGCAAACTACGAATACTGAGACAGTGATCTGTGTATTTCTTCACATGCTGACCTGCATACAGATAATTCGTAAAAACGAATTTACAAATATCTATTCGTAAATATTTCTCTTTAAGTTTACTGTTGCTTTTATAGGAAGACAATATACCTAATAACCTACGTATATTTATTCACAGCACTATGTGTATAACATTTTAAACTTCACAGCTCTTACGACTACAATGCACCGCTAATAAAGTTGGAAACTAAGTAAAGTGGTGGGGATAATTTTTTATGATCTCCCCACTACTAAAATCTCGCCCGTGGCGTAGCGGAGCAGGTCGGCTCTTATACTACTTTCGTAATTTAGTTGCCGGTACAGTGACGAGCATTTAAATCGACATCACTACAAGATAATGTCGACCTTATTACGTATTAGACAGAAACTAGCACTGACTTATTCTGGATATAAGCATAATTTGTAGCGTTGTACTGTCTCATTGCAGTCACACTCTTCCATCGGCAAGTATATCGAACAGTTAAGAAACGCTAAGAATGTGGTATTACGTTTGTTCAGTAGCCGTTTCCTTGCGAAAGTTCCGCATTAAAAGGAATTCTGCACATTTTCAACCCCATTCCTAATATGGCTGTATAAACAAAATTGCAAACTAACAGATCATACTATGTATGTACAGTCACTGTAAGTAGAGATTGGACAGTTTCCATATAACAACGTATTGGAAGTGTCCAATCTCTACTTACCATGAGTGTACATACATATGTAATACAAAATACAGTTGAATTTATATAATTTATTTAGAAAAAAGGATAGACAGTATACAGATTACATCACTTTATGTCAGAAATAAAAGTTAATACTGATAATAGGAGGAATCTAAATTTTGGAAAGCGAGTTGTTCGTCTATCCAATGTCTGAACATTGGCACATTCACATAGACACCTGGTATCTTATCTTCACCACAACCAATGCCCCAAGCAACCATACCAACTTGATAGTATCTGTGTTTTTCTCCTGGTATAGGACATGCCAATGGGCCGCCGCCGTCTCCTTTGCACGTATCCTTGCCTTCCTCACCTCCTGCACAAACGAAACTCTTATCCAATATAAAATGTCTGCCCAATCGTGTAGTTCTTAGCTGATTTTGGCAAGTCTCTCTCTCGACGATCGGCAAGTCAATTCTCTTTAATATTACTTGATATTGTCCCTTTTTACCAAAAACGTCCTTTCCCCAACCACTTGCATAGCATCTAGTACCAGATGGAATTACCAAATCTTGAGTTGGAAGACACAGAGTGTTTATGGTTTCACCTAATTCTACCGGACTTTCAAGGAAAAGAATTGCAACATCATTAAATAGGGCCCCTGAATAGTAGTCTTTATGAATTACAGTGCTCTTTACATAGCGATCCTGATGTGGATACAATTCTTTCGTGGTTTGCGTATCCCATTCACCCGCACGGATTTTATATTTCTTATCTCGAGTTGAAACACAGTGAGCAGCTGTCAACACCGCTTGCGGATGTATCAATGCCCCACCGCATTTGTAAACATTTAATATACTTTCTGTACCAGCATTGAATTCTTCCGCAAGTATAGCTACCATCCAAGGAAATTCTCCAAATTGGGCTTCGTTGTCTTTATCTCCGGTTATTCTAAAACCGACACCGTCAGGATTTCTATAGCCACACCCTGCTCTTGGTATTGGCGTTGGATAAGTGGGTTTTTCTTTCTGTTCAGGGGGCTTGCAGCATATATCCAAATAACTTGGACATTCACCCTGGTTTTCTCTGTAATAGATACATATATTAATTTTTAAAATTTACCAACGCAAACTTAAGCAATACCTAATATCTATTACGTTTTCTCCGGTGGTAATTATGGTGTTATTTGAATTACATAGATAATAAGCAACACATTCACAGTCACCTGTCGGTTGCTGGACAGGACCTTTCTCAATAATGTCAACCTTCGCAGTTGTAGCAGCAGTAGCAGTAGTAGGAGTGCCAATAGGCCCAAATATGTCCGAGACTTTGTCTTTCAAATCCTGGCTAGTTTGACTACTGCCATACCCGACAAACAATAAGCAAATAAATGCTATAAAAATACTACCCATAGCTGTAACAAAAATGACAATATTAATACAACAAACGGAATAATAAAAGCAACTGCTAAATATATTACCCAATTATTTACATACATTCAATTAAAAAAAATAAACAAAGGATATTTTGTATGATAATTAAGTGTGATCACTCGAATAAAAAATTCGCATTCATACATTTCTAAAACCGAATGCTTGCAATAAATAATGATAAAGTATGTTTACATATCTAGAATGTATCTACAACAAATTTATTTTTTGCGGGGTTAGTTCTTAAATGATTGAAGAGGTATTTTTGAGTTTATGAATATAATTTAGTAAACCTCACTAGACGTGCCCGTCTGGTGCATGTAGAACAGGTAATGACACGCTGCCGTTATGTAGACGTAGTGCTGCCTCCATTCCTACTGATTGTGAGTTACACTCAGCAGTTCGTAAGTTTAATTAACATACACAACAATGCATTACCATATGTACATGTCGTATTGCATGTCGAGTTTAAACCTTCTTGCTCCGTTATTAGATTGCTGTACTTTCCTGGTTAGTACAATCTCTGAAATTCAAATCTATCGTACATAGCTACTACAGGGCGATCAAAAAAGATTGTCCTGATCTTACACTACTTTCCACAGTACCTATACTAATACTTGCATCCAATGTTCTACCTGAAGTTAACAACTTTGCGATTTTTGGTGGATTTCACTAAATAATATGTCATAACTGTCATTTGCTGTTCATAGACGTACGTTACTTGTGTTTTATGTTGAAGAATTTATTATTTTTGCATTGGATGTAAAAATCAGTATTTTTTAATACTAATCAATTAACTGAAATCTGTAAAAAATGCCGCTTACGCTAGAGCACGATCTATTTATTGTGGAGGCGTACTTTAGAAACGGTGAACGTGGAGGTAATGGACAATGGACATATTCAGTGGCACGTTGTGCAAATGAATGAATGAAATGCATGGAGCAATACCCTGATTTGCAAATCGACTATAAAAGTCTAATTCGGCGTATTCCCAGGATTGTGACCCGCTTTCGATCAACAGGAAGTGTTTGCAAGGGAAAATCAACGGGTCCTCCATCTGTTATGACAGAAGATGTTGTAGAAGATGTGCGTACACGCCTGGAACGCAGTCCTTCAAAACCAGTTACGTCAACTCACTCAACAAACAGGTAAACATATTCTGCATTAAATATCGATGTGTAATTTATTTATCATTTTTACTTGTTCTAGGTTTATCATATTGAACTACGCATAGGTACTATTGTTAGACGGAAATTGCACTATCACCCGTACAGAGTGTCTGTCGTGCAAGAGTTACTCCCACTAGATTTTGAAAAGCGTGTAGAATACTGTCAATGGTTTAACTTAGATTTAAGGAATGACGATATGTTGGATATAACCTTCTTCTCGGATGAAGCATGGTTTCATTTAAGTGGTTACGTAAATTCACAGAATTTTAGAATATGGTCAGCAGAGAACTCTCATGTATTCCACGAAACACAATTGCATCCTATAAAAATAGGAGTATGGATTGCAATGTCCAGAAGGCGAATTGTCGGTCCTATTCTTTTCGAGGAAACTATTATTGCAAGACGATATCGTGCCATTCCAGAAGATTTTGTAAACGAGTTGCATGACGATGAACTACGAACAGGATATTTTCAACATGACAATGCCAGTGCTCACACAGCTCATGATACGAGAGAGTATATTAGTGAATTTTATGATGATCGTGTTATTGGGTTTGGTCGATTAAAAATATGATATATCGTAATCGAATGCACACGTTAGAAGAATTGAAGGACGCAATAAGGGCAGCAGTGAACAACATAACTGCTGAGCAGTTAGTAAATGTGTTTAAAAATATGAAAAGAAGAGTGGACACTTGTTTGAATAATAATGGAACACATTTTGAACAACAATTTTGAAGTGTAGTAACAATGCAACTGGTGATTCATGCTTCGCACTTTAAAGACAGTGAAAGATGTAATAAATCAATAATTATGTAGTGAAGAGTGTATTCCATATCTATAACTAGATGTAGGATATACATATGTATATATTATTGGAATTATGTTGTATAATTTTCCTGAAATTCGAACAATTCTTTTTAGTATATGCTGTACTACTTACATATGTGGATAGTTACAAAATAAAGCAGAAAGTATATTTTATTTATGTATTTATTTGTTCTGTTTGCATTTTCTGCACTACTTACATTCACAGATCTGCTTGTTTTTATAGTTAAAACACATGAAATCTGTCTAAAAAGCATCGGTTCAATTGCGAATACATATTTTATGTGTTTCTTTTTTGTTGGTGTTGGTAAAGTAAAATGTAAAAACGTTTAATCGAAAATTATAAATTCAATTAAGTTTAATCATACAGATATATGTGTGATTGTTATATTTACACTTTCTCTTATTTGTTTTAAATTCCATTTCGTACAGTTGTGTATAGTAGATTGCCTAACTAACTAAAAAGAATACTCTTCATATAAAACATTCTACGCCTATGGATACCCGCGCGTCCAAATGGATGCAAATATAGATACATATATGCATCGTGGAAAGTAGTGTAAGATCAGGACAATCTTTTTTGATCTCCCTGTATTTGTACGATACAGCAGTACAAACACTTATTTGGTTTGGTT
>SMLS01072628.1:0-24809 GCA_004785975.1 Popillia japonica
TTTTTGGTTCTAAATCGTTGTAGCTATCATCCCTTAAAAGCATGCTTTGTATTTCGCGGACATCCTGTATAATACGATAGCGCTATAATCTAAAATGGTTGGTACTCCCTTTGACGTCATTTGTGACGAAAGTCCACTGCGAAATTATTTGAACTATGTATATGTATGTATGTACATATATAATAATAATAATGATAGTGCTCTCTCAGAGAACACGAGGATACTTTAGTAATAAAATATCGACATTTACATAATCCGCACTTCTGCGACCCGTTATATAAAACCACGTGCAGTCAGAACAGAAACAAAGTTATTGAAGTAAAACATTTATATATATGCGTTAAAAACGATAGATTAATTATGAAAGTGGACACTATTGTTAAAAAATCATTACTGTTTAGATATTGTTTTTAGGGATTAGAGAAGCATTTAGCGCACATTCTAATACTATGCTCATTACAGATATTATTTTTACAACTAATACATAGCATTGTGCTTTTACGATCAATATTTGCGGGATACATTGAGCATCTTTTTCTCTTATTTGTTGTACTTGTGTGAGCGGCTGACGGACCAGAGATATTAATAAATCTGCTCATACACTCCCGGAGACTACGCCGTAGGTTAGGGTTAGTAGATCTTCTCTGCATATGTGGTATCACTAGTTCTTTCGCCAAATCTTTCAAAAACATGCTGCGTTTGTGAGTTACTCGTATGTTATAGTTTGGAAGTTCCTTCGTAAAGACTATATATGCAACAAATGTCATGAGTATGAGCCATCGTTTAGTTTGCCTCTTTCACGTGTCTGTCGACACCATTTGATCCATGATGTCAACACCGCCCTTTGTTTTGATATAATGAGAGATGATTTCAGGCTTCCTGTTAGTGCCGTCATTGACAGATGCGTCGTAGTGCATGGTGCTTGGTAAAATTACGCATTTGGTCTTGTTACGTGCGTAACTTACCATGGATACGTTATTTTGAAAGCAAAACAATGAAGAGTAGATTATACGATCTTTTGAGGCTTTCATTTCTTTCGGAATGTCGCGCTTATTCTCACGTAGTGTACCCACAACAGTAATATTTTTATCCAACAGATAAGTGGCTAGCGAAACGCTAGTGACGAAATTGTCTATCGTGAGATTGAAATCAGAATTATGAATGCTACAGGCAAGAGTTTGTACTACTTCGAGCCCTAGGATTTTATGTGAGGGTTCTGCGGGCTGGCTACCAACATAAACTAAACAATCCAGAGCATAACCAAATGTAGATTCACACATACAAAATATTTTAAGTCCATATTTTGCCGGTTTACTTGGCGTAATATTGAATAAATGTGCATCTATCTCTAAACCTAACGAGTTGTTCATCAATAGTTACATTAGTATCAGGTATGACGCAGGCTTTGCATTGCTGAATGAATAAATCCCAAATGTAGGACATGATTGCTAACTTATCGGTTTCCAAACGCGCATTCCGGGTTCTCTTGTCATCAAATCTAACGAATCTTCGTATTTCTTCAAAGCGAAATATGGTCATTGTGGCTCGATATATATATAGGACTGGCAAATTCACCACAAAGCAGTTCTCTCGCAGGAACATCCCAGCTTCTGTCAACTCCCGCATGAATGAGTAAACCAGAGAATGCAAGAAATTCATCAACAGTTACATCTTTCCACTGTTCCCTTTTGCCCCGTACACGTTTGCCCTCTAAATTAGTACTGTTCACAACTTCTTGTACAATAACTGGAGTTACAAATAATTGAAGAACTGGATCCAGAATACTCGTCAGAATTCAATTCGAAATTTGTTTCTTCTGTGTCATCATTTTTTGCTTTTGGCACATCACTTTCTTCAGAAGACAGATCATCACATTCAGCTGCCCACTTCGACAGTGTTTCTTCATAGTCGGAGTTACCAAATATCACGCTTTTCACATATATTTTTGAGACCATGTATGTCACAAGTTCACTCAATCCAACCTCTATTCTACAGAATAAAAATCAGCTGCACCTATTTTTAAACATCCAGCAGTAATGCAGGTTTTAACTTGCACAGACACGCGCAGCAGTGCCTGACAAATTATAACAACTCTCAACCTGTAAGAAACTAGTTGCAACTTGTTCTATAGTAACTAGTAGTACACGGGCTTCGGAGGCTTTGTTTATGTAATGAAAACATTTTTTTTCTTCGATTTCTAATTACACTTGAATGTTTTTGAATCAAGTGTGTGTTGAATAAAGACGTGTTTAGAGCATATCTAAATGCTCAAGTCAATTGATAGGATTTTAAGAAAATTATGAGTAACTAAAGTCTCGCCGGGCCGAAGAGGCCCGGTTTATGCATCCTAGGGTTAATAATAAAAACTATGTGTTTTTTGGGAGTGGAATCACTCAGTTTTGACACACTGCCCCCTCCAAAGTTTGAGCGGTGTTTCAATTTGTTGAATACCACCGAATACAAATTACGCTCAACTACCACTAAGTATTTTTCCATTAATTCTTTTTTTCTTATTTATTATATGTATTTTTATGACCTCTTTTTACTTATCTAATTTTTCTTCGTTGTGTGGTGTATAATAGATTCAGAAAATTAATTAAAATAATATATAATAATAAATAATCAAGATAAATAGATGACCTTGAAATGGCATTATATGTTATTATTTCGGAGAGAAATTGAAATTTAACGAATGTTTCAAGTTGTTCAATTTGTGCTGAGGCGTCCAGTAGAATTTAAATTTTGGAAAAATACCAAGAGATACCTCCAATAAAGATTAGTTGAATAATCCCGAGTATCCCCTAAATTTGCAATTTTTAAAAATCATGAGCGTACACTCATGGAAAAAGTGGTTGGACAGTTTCCATATAACAACGTATTCAAAGTGTCGAAACTTTACTTTGGTTGAGTGTACGTTAGTTGTTTCACTGTAGATAACAAAATCTTTATTGATATTCTGGTACTTCTCATAATCTTGTGATAATTTTATAAACTTGGAGTAGTAGATCAAGTTGCCTAGAACCTTCAAGCGAATAAAAATGAACAAAAGTCTATTTAAACTTTCGTAAACCGCTGTGAATCTATACATTTCGTTGTATAAAAAGAAAATCTTATGGTTCTAGTCTGTGACATGTTTGGTCTAAATTATCTGATCTGATGAAGTTCATTAAGTATTCATAAACTATAGGTTACGGTTCACACAATTAATGTGTTAAAATTATAAGAAAGAATTTTAACATTCGTAAATTAAAATAGTGTATCATTCAGAATTCTTATACAAAATAGTGAATCTTTTATTTGTTATGTAGATTTAACATACATACATATGCTCTACACATTTCTTTTAACTTTATTTAGCACAAAGTTTGTTTCAGCACGTCGTGTCCCGGTTCCAGACGAGCGGTTTGATTATTTATGTGAATATTTTAAGCCACTAAGGTAAGACATACATGTTTTTGCCCATCTTTACCAATTTTATTCCTTGAAAATCTATACATCCAATTGTTTTACTCTTCTTTTCTCTTTGTGCCAATCTTGATTTCTACAATATTAAACATTAGCCAAAAATATACTCAATAAGACAAAGGTTTAAGACTGAGTGGTCTAAACACAAACGTTAGAAAATATTGGGTACTTTTTTAGAATATTTACTCATAATCTTGAGACCAATTTACTCAATTAGGGCATTATTATAACGATGTCACGTCTTTGTTAAATTCCTCGAATTTTTTCCAAATTAACCAAATTTCTTCTCGTAGCAGACGGAATTGGTGCCGTTAGGTTTTTATAAACATTCGATATTGACGGTGTACCGCCTTAAATACATAAACGGTACAATTACGAAACGTTTACGACGGGTATAATAGGAAAAAATCATAGGCGACAATAATAGTGTACAGAGAATGATCCAATTTGTGGATCCACCCGTTCTTTTACCGTCAATTACAATTATTTTCATATAAAAAGGTTCCCACAGTATAGGTCAATATGGGCTGACCAACTGTAAGAGTAAATAAATAGAGTTAAAAGTGTTAAAATGAAATAACATAATAATAGAAAGTGACAGCACTATAGCAGAAAGCATTATTCACCAGTGCTAATTTTCTTATTATTGGAGCTGATTCACTAAACTTAATATATAGTACTTTAAAATATATTATACAGTGTGGTGATAAAGTTTGGAACCAAGCTCTTATTTAATAATAATAATAATAATATATCTTTATTCAGCAAATAGACATTACAAAGAAGACAAAATCATAATAATATAATTTTGACTAATACAAATTAAAAAGAAAAAAATCTCGGACAAGTCAATTTTATTTTCTTGAATGACAGCTTTTGGCGTACAAATTTTAGTTGTAATATCATTTGTTTTGCCGCGATGACGTTATAACCATTATTTTTAAATAACCCTCATTTTTTTTTTAGTTTTTGAAAGATGTACCCACCACTTGAATGATGATCTAAAAAAAAACTATCTCTTGCATAACAGTTTTCTCAAGAAAAAGTCACATTTTTTCAATAAAATCAAATTCTATTTTTAGCAACACGACCGTCAAAAAGCAAACAAAAAAATTATACCATCTACTAAATTAAAACAACGTTTATCTTAAATGTTCGAACTGTATTCCTGCCACCTGACATTCCCCGACACTAGTGTAAACACTACGATTCGTCATATCAGACCTGATTTGTGCCATATCATCGCGAATTCTTTGCCGCAAATCTTCCAAATTATCAGGCCTATTAATGTAAACCCTATTGAATTAATATTTGATTGAATTCAAATAACTCCATAAAAAAAATCTAATGGTGTTAGGTCAGGAGAACGAAGTGGCCATTCAATTGTGCCTCTTCTTCCTATCCATCTTCCCGAAAAAGTGACGTCCAGATATCTACGTACATCTTCGACAAAATGGGCAGGCGCCCCATCTTGCTGAAACCAAATACTCGGATGGGCCACATCTGCATTTTCATTATTTGGAAAGAGGGCTGCCAGAGCGGGCATTCCTCTAATTGAAGAAGGTTTAAATATCGGCCACCAATTAAGTTTCCATCAATAAAGAAAGGTCCTAAAAACTGTCGTCCTATGATTCCTACCCAAACATTTATTTTGGATCAGCGTTGGTTGTGGACTTCCTGAGTCCAGTGAGGATTTTTCCGTGACCAGTACCTGCAGTTGTGGCGATGTACAGTTCCGTTGAGATGAAAAGTAGCTTCATCAGAAAAAATAATGATATTTAACAATTGGGATTCTCATCACATCGCAACATCAATTCCTCGCAAAACTCTAAACGGCGATCTGGATCGTCCTCATTTAATTCGTGTATTAGCTGTAATTTGTACGGGTGATACTTTTCTTTTTTAAACAAAGTAGTATTGTGTAAGTCGTTGTTCAGGGTCAGTTGTCTGGTAGACGCATGAGGATTTTCTTCAGCTTCAAGCAAGACATTCAACATTGTTTATTCGTTCACTTTAGGTCGACCTTGCCGAGGCAAATCTTTTACAAATGCATGTTCCATAAATTTTGCAACTATTTTACGCACTGTAGATCTTACAATTGGAAGTATATCAGGATGCTCTTGATTGAATAACTCACATACTTCTGTATGAGTTCTTTGCTTGTCACCGTACCCAACCATCATTTAAATTTCTATTCTTTCACGTTCAGTTAAATGTGCCATTTTTACAAAACTTCGAAAAACCTAATGATTTTGAAATTTATTTGTAAGAACGTCAGTATCAAATGTCAATAAACATTAAGCTTCGACGTTGCTATGTTTCCTTTTTGTTTTGTATTGAAAAGAATCAAAAAAAAACTTGATAAAAATTTCTTAACAGAGAAAGTTTACGAATGTCTTATGTTTTTGTTTGCTTTTTAGATGGTCGTGTTGTTAAAAATAAAATTTGATTTTATTGGAAAAATGTGACTTTTTCTCGAGAAAACTGTTATGCAAGGCAGTTTTTTTTTAGATCATCATTCATTGGTGGGTACATCTTTCAAAAACTAAAAAAAATGAGGGTTGTCATTTAAAAAAATGGCGATGACGTCACCGCTGAAAAACAAATGATGTTACAACTAAAATTTGTACGCCAAAAGCTGTCATTCAAGAAAATAAAATTGACCTGTCCGAGATTTTTTTCTTTTTAATTTGTATTAATCAAATAAGAGCTTAGTTCCATGTTTGAACATTGAACGTTTGAATTTGCGTGGTGTTGACTTTCTGTCATCATTCTGTATGTATATATATACGTGATTGAACAACAATACGGGTATATAACGTAACGAGTCAAATAAAATCTGACGATGTCTAGTACTTGTGTTAAACGTTTTATATTATATTCTTGGAACACGGAACGTAAAAAACATACCAGATTTTTTTATATTTCTAAATGCAGTGATCGTTATTCCGACGCTGTGCCCACGGTGTGTTCCCACCAGCCAAGTGGCGCCGACAAATTGGCAGCACCCTCATTAAAGCAGAGAAAACAATTACGGTTAACTATAACGACTTTATTGTTATGTGGTGTATCAAATTGTATATGTAACTGCTTAGATCTATATCAATAATTATTAATGCAAAAAAGGTAGTACGCGAAACACACATAACTGCATCCATCTATAAGATCATTAGTCTCATCATAGCCTAATATTGATAGGAAACCGATATAATACACAACTTGAATCGATACTATGTTGCGTTGCGAAATTTAGGTCATCATTTGCAAGTCTGATTAGAATTCATTGAGTGTTGAAGTTGTATCTTCATCAGACCAAGATCAAAGGATGCTCTGATCGCGAACGTCAATTCTCTTTAACTTTGCGGCAAGCAAACGGTGGTTAATTTCGGCTTGTCAAGGCTTCGAAGGCGTCACAAAGTAGACACGTGGATTTAATTCGTGTTATTAAATTTAATGCGGAATTAAATGCCTTCGAATACGATGGTGTATTTTTATATAAAATCTTAATCGTAAAGTTGATAAGACGAAATAATAGTATTTTATACAGATTCTATGATCGCTTTGAATATGTATAAATATGTGTTGAAGTTATGTATTGGACATAATGAACATACTTCCTAAGTTGTGGGTTTTTTTTCAATAAAAAAATGTAATCGTTTGAGAGGTAGCTTAAGACCTACACACTTATCCCGGAAAAATAAAAATTTCCTACTTTGGAGAGGATAACATAACTTTCTACGCTGTCGGCTTTGAAATTTTTCTCGAAAAAAAGAATTCATTTTGAACGAATGTTTTGAAGAATTATCACAGATGAAGTACAGGTTTTACTGATAACTATGGAAAAAGACATTAGCAGAATATCCATCACGACAAAAGAGCAGTTCATTACAACAATTTAGTTATACTGAACATTTGTTTACAATATTTTTGAAACAAGTTTTGTTAAAATTTTGACAGCATAGAATTTATATAACTTTATTACTTAAACATCTTTGGTAATTTTGAAGAGTAGTATATGCTGCAATAGTATTAAATACAAATGGCATAAAAAATCAAAACTAGTCAGTCATATTATATGCAGCTTGCTTACAAAATATAGAACATATCGGATAAAACGAAAGCAAGTTTCTTTTTTTTATCCTAAAATATATTGATTTTATTTTTAAAAAGGGACATTCAGGCCATAATCGTTTTTCTGCAATCGTT
Organism: Popillia japonica; assembly: GCA_004785975.1. Taxonomy (NCBI): domain Eukaryota; kingdom Metazoa; phylum Arthropoda; class Insecta; order Coleoptera; family Scarabaeidae; genus Popillia; species Popillia japonica. Next base: position 7,672 of record SMLS01072628.1, read on the forward strand.
GAATTTTTATTTACTGGGTTATAAAACACCATAGTACCAGTATAGTACTTGTATAACCATTTCATGAAATAATATTGAAGGCTTGCACGGCCCGAGTCTATATTATAAGGGTTTCGGGGTGCTGACTCTATCGTGATTTGTAATTTATATACAATACAAATAAATGCACAAAATGCAATATAATACTCGACGTTTCGCCAGTAATGTAAGTGGCTTCTGACGACGAGTTTTATTTTGTATATTGTATGCATTTATTTGTACTGTATAGGTATCTATTTCAAATCATTTTATCGTTTAAAAATTACCTGGAGACGACTTGAACAGAAGATTGGAGTCTTGCGAAGATACTTGTGTACATTACAAATATGTGAAATAAAATAGAAAAAATATATACATACATACAAACAAAAAATAAAATAAAACAAAGCACAAGAACAATTAATTAATGAAAAAAGAAACAATAAACTAGAAGTTTCGCCTCTAATGTGAGTAACTTCTTCCGGAGTGAAAGGTATGTAAGGGCAATCATTAGGTTACGATAACTCGATGTCTCAGCCACGGTAGAGGTTAAAACTTCTTGTAAGACGGAAAATTACTTTAGAAAGCCTAGCAAAAGCTACATATCTAGTTCAAAACGTATTTCGTAACAGGTTTTCTTAAATTGTATATCAATAAGTTAGATTCATGATGAACTCATGAATCACATTTAATAATATGAAGATGTGCCATAGAAAATGAACTGTGCATTAGATCCCAAATTTTCAACAAAATACTGTCAGACTCATGATGACAAATGAATAAAATCCTTTTTTGTTCCATCATTTCATCTAATACGTGCATAAAGGACAATTAATCAACAAGGGAATATCTCTAAATCACTGCACCAAATCAAAAAAAGATCTTAATAATAAGATTTGTTATAATATCGGCTCACTCAATGGTGCCGATCTCGATCTCGCATCTACCTTGTGCGTTCAATTGCTCAAAAATATACTGAACAGGCGCTAAATATTAGAATTTGAATTAATTAAATTTATAGCTGCTTTTACATATTTGATTAAACTAAACTTTATATGAAGCTAAGGCAACATCATCTTATTTAGCTAGAGAATATTACATTAATTTTGAAAACATGTGATGTAAAATTAACTAATTTAATGTGTTGAGTTATTTTAATCACATTATATTACATTACATCACCTTAAGAATGCAAAGCGTTGTATCTCGTAAACTATTCGTCCGAGAGACTTGCGGAAACAAAACTATAGAGCATTCCAACCTTAGTATTCAGTACGTGTCTTATGGAAACCGAGGACATTGGTGCCACGACTAATTTAGGTTGGCAGCCATTAATGAATGACAAGATATTTGAAATACTTCTTGGTTAGAATTTTATAAAAGCCGAAGCTGCCAAGTGAGTAGGTACGAGGTTTGAAGTGAGGTTAGTTACGTATTGATTGTGGTGAAATTTAGTTTATTAATTTGCGAATTTAATTAACAAGTTTTTGTGCTGCTAAATGGCAAAATCGAAGACAGTTTTATCTCCCCCTAAGTTCATTCCCCCAGATAATGATAGAGGCGACCATTTTACAAGTCATTCGGGAATGGGTACCTCGCGTGAAACGAAATTAGATGACAATTCTGTCACATCGGATTTCGAAACGATTTTGATATTTGTCAAAGTTATATTTGCGCTATGTTCTAGAGTTACACCAGCACTGCCAACTGCAAGTATATTAATTGATCTGGCACCATTGCGTTGAAATAAAAGAAGACAATTTATTACAAATCGCTTAAGATAGTAAAAGATGTATATATCCCATAAGAGACAATACTGAATACTAAGGTTGGAATGCTCTATAGTACTAAAGTGGACAAAAGAGACCGTGGAAAATATTGTCAGATTTCCAAGATGGCCGCTAGAGGGTGTAACCGTCATTTTAAAAGTTTTAAAGTGATTTTTCACTAAAATCCAGATAGTAAATGTTACTAAAAAATATGTGCCTTTTAAAGCTGAGTTTTAGTCGAGCAATTTTTGTTTAACACTTTTTGACGTATCTATTAAAATAAAGTGGTGGGAAGTAATTTGATGTTTTTTTAAATAAACAGCTGTAACTGCAAAACGGCTGAACGGGTTTTACCAAACTTGGTTTCGTAGGAAAAAGCATTTATTGTTCCATCAAACCCATCTTACCTATGATTTGTGTCATTCTTGGTGACGCCGCTAGAGCGCGCATTTTGATACAATAACAGAGAATTGCAAAATTCTCTAAACAATCAAAAGCACTAATATGATTTTTTTATAAAAATGTAGCGAAATGATACCTAAATAGGTTAGTGAAAACGGTATCTCGATATCTTATTCGTAGCTTAAAATATCGAAGAAAAAAAATTAGTTGTCATATAATTAAAAAAAAACGCTATTACACCGGTATTTATTGTTGTTTCTTTGTCATTTTTCAAGATTCAATGATAAAATTTCATAATTTAATCAATTTTAAATAAAAGTATTTTGAGTTCAGAAAAAATTAGAAAAACTTGCAGGAGCATAATGCGAAAAAAGAATCGATTTTAAAATAAATCTAATGCGTCCTTCAATGTTCGAACTGTCTTGCATCACATTCAATGCAGTGTTGGAGCCGCTCATGCATTAACATTGCAGCAGTTTCAATTTCTGCTCTTAACAGACTACGAATGGCCTCGTTCGAACCGCAACATCACATCTATTGGAGTCTCCATATAATAATAATAATATCGGGTTTATATTGTGTGGTATCCTGGTTGGAACTATTATTCGCCCCATTTCTGCCTATGTGCCGTGTTTCTTAATTTTCTGGTAAACCAATTAATAATTTTATTAAAAGATATGCACTTGCAATTACGACACTACATGTTTTTGCAACTAGACGGTTGCCCATCACATTTCTGAAGAAATGTGTGAGAACATTTAGTTCTAAGATATCACCAGAGGTGGATTCGGCAAAATACTTTTATTATTTAAAATTGATTAAATTATGAAATTTTATCATTGAATCTTGAAACAAACAACAATAAATACCGGTGTAATAGCGTTTTTTTAAAGTTATATGTTAACTAAATTTTCTTTCTTCGATATTTCAAGCTACCAGGAAGGTATCGAGATAGCGTTTTCACTAACCTATTTAGGTATCATTTCACTACATTTTTATGAAAAAAAGCCATAGTATTGTATTTAATTTTTTAGAGAATTTTGCAATTTTCTGTTATTATAGCAAAAAGCGCGCTCTAGCGGCATTACCAACAATTAGACAAATCATAGGTAAGATGGGTTTGATGGACCAATAAATGCTTTTTCCAACGAGACCAAGTGTGTTAAAATCCGTTCAGCCGTTTCGAAGTTACAGCTATTTATTAAAAAAAACATCAAATTATCTCCCACCACTTTATTTTAATAGATACGTCAAAAAGTGTTAAACAAAAATTGCTCGAGTAAAAGTCAGCTTTAAAACACACATACTTTTTAGTAACATTTACGATGTGGGTTTTAGTGAAAAATCACTTTAAAAATTTAAAATGACGGTTACGCCCTCTGGCGACCATCTCGGAAATGTGAGAATATTTTCCACGGTCTTCTTTTGTCCACTTTAGTAATATTTTTTTTTCCCAACTCGCTCGGACGAATAGTTTACGAGATACAGCACTTTGCATTCTTAGCTGGCCACCCTGTACATACGGACATCACTCGATCTTTACACAAATTTTATATGGAAAGCTGTACAAGTCTCGTCTGACAATTTACATGATTCGTACATTACATAACAAATAGGAGCTTAAATGATTGCAAATTATACGGCAACAAATATAAAATTACAATATTATGGCCGTCTCTATTATTGTCATTACCTAAAATTGGCAGTTAAAGATCGAGAAAAGAATTTTACTTATGAATTGGTGTTTCCTTTTCCAAATACACGACATGTAGAGGGAACCTACCATTTTTTTTTGTGAAATGAGATGTTGTACTCCCATTAGAAGAACTTTGCCATAATATGAACGAAGATAGGTAGTCATTCTTGAGCATTATCCGTTCAGTTCTCTTTCTTCGTATAAAAACTGTTTTTTCTTTTTTTTTTTTGATCCAAACCGTCCGACGCCGACGGCTATATTATAACCAAACGCTAGTAAACCACACGGGGGCAATACGTCAAATAGTCAGCATTAGCACTTTGTATCATGCAATCTCCTGACTGTGACCAATTTAGAAAAGTAATTTGTTAGTCTCTGCGATCTCATGACATATAATTTAGGATATTTTGTAACATTTTTCTGCTTCTCATTTAAATAATTAACGCCAGTGGTGAGAACTATATAATCACTGAGAAATACGTGCAGAATGTATATAATATGTATAATATTTGTTCACTTATTTAAATAAAGATTTTATCAACCCCCTTAATTGTTTCCTTTGGATAAAAAGCAAAAATTGCTTAAAGTCTGTATGTTTCATAGTACCTACCTTTAACTTCTATTGGATATCATTTTTAAGAGCTATTAAAAGTATGTAGTAGTTTTTTTCTTAATTAAATGACTTTACTATCTGTCTTATTTAGTTACAACACCTTAATTCGCAAACCGACTCCGTAAATTTCTTTGGCTTCGGCAGTGTAACTTATTGTGTTCGTTTCTTTAACAATCTTCTGATATTACCTAGTTGTTAGTTAACTAGGTTATTATTCTCGAAGAAGTACAGCTACAAAACGTAGTAAGTTCAGACAGTTTATATCAAGATTGATTTCAAAGACTGTGGCCGTGTCTAATACATACAGATAAATTCTGGGAACTCCAAATACTACAACATCTAAATTAATTCGCTATTCGATTGATAATACGAGATGCGAGAATTAACCTGGATTAATGTTTCTAAATGAATTCAAAATATTTGTCATGATTGCACCAGCACTGTACACTGTGCGACTTTTTGACTGGTTACTGGTCACTGCAAAGCTCAATTAACGAAAGTAACATCCAAATTAAATCTGTTCTTTTTTCAGCAAGGTTCCTGCATTTCTGAACGTGGTCGACATTGCGGGATTAGTAAAGGGGGCATCGGAAGGTCAAGGTCTAGGAAACGCCTTCTTATCTCATATTAGCGCTTGTGATGCTATATTTCATCTTTGCCGTAAGATATTAACTTATCTCAATATAAAGCTTTACTAACTTCTCCAATGATTTCAGGAGCTTTCGAAGATGATGACGTAACGCATGTTGAAGGTGAAGTTAATCCAGTAAGAGATTTAGAGATTATCGGCGAAGAACTAAGACTGAAAGATGAAGAGATGCTACAAAAGAATCTGGAGAAACTGGAAAGGACCGTTCTTCGCGGTGGTGATAAAAAAATGAAACCAGAGTATGTAAGTATTTTTCTATACATTACAATACACCAGGAATTAAAATCGACTATTACTTGAACATCTGTACTGTCGTATGTTTATACAGGGTGTATTTTAAATAAAAGTAAAGACTATGAAAAATGGAAAGATACTATTTTATTAAACTTCAATCCAAAATATTTTGCGCAAATTCCTTCCCAGACGCGAGAAAAAAAAATGACAAAGATATTTACAAAATATTTGTCGCGCCACTGTCGAATATGTTCGAACGAATATATGTATGTAGCGGAGGGTAGGTGCAGCGACAGGCGATATTTAATATGTGCATTACTGAACTTTTCATTCAAAGCTGTTTAAAAAAAGTGACACATCAGCGTTATCTTGTAGTTTTTATAACATCGGCAGCTGTTTTGCGATCTCTTACGTTAGATTGATCGAGCCAACATTCTCGATTCAATAGGCGGCGCATATTACAATTTATAAGGAAGATTTTAATTTTGGCATTCGTGTCGTAATTGAACAAAAATTTTTTAGATTTATATTCTACAAAATTGTATCTTATCTTTCTTAACATTTTTACTTTTATTTCAAATACACCCTGTATGTATCTACACAACTTAAAAGGTTATACTTATACATATTTGATGACAATGCAAATATCTCCTCATATCATTATAATATAACCAGCCGAGAAGGACATAAGAAAGAACATGTATTTACTATGAAATCAATCGTTCTTAGAAGACGGAGACACCTGCCGAAGAATAGACGTGTTGTTCTATTGTTTATTGTGCATAGTTGGCGCGCGCTTTTATGGTAATAGCGCGACAGGGAGCGTGCGTCTCATGATTCCAGATTTTCATTAAGATGAGCCTATTCTACTTTGCCCCCACTCGCTGGGCGCCTGATCTTATCGCCGTTGCTTCGTGGGTGTTTGGTGTTGGTATCAGTGACGAAGGTGATGACCTTTCTTTTGTTATCACTGATCCATACGATCGTATCGACAATGTTTACAGATATGTATGTACTTGTATTAGCATAAAATGAGGCAATTGATAAAATCAATTAAAATTAGAGCGTATTTAACACTGGCATGGTGTTGTTTTTGGTCGTGATGGGATTTAATAATTCTCTTCATTTGTACGATGATTTGCAGGAAAGACTTTCTTCTTAAGTGACAAGAATAAGATCTTACTAAATTATACTTGCATTCAAAAGTAACCTCAGTAAAAAATATTGTATCGTTAATTGTGTCCCAACAGCGAATGATAGCTCTACCGGAGTACCGATCTAATGTCACTCCGCCACTTTCTAAATATGCACTGCTAAAGGTAAAACCGTCCGTATTCTAATCTACAGTTTTTTTTTTAAGAGAATATGCGTTAACGTCAGTCTATCATTAGCAAATCGTTTAAATTTGCGCAGCTAAAGCCACCATACCTATAATTAGCCGCAACACCTTTGATTTAATTTAAGTCTAGCATTACAGCTCGATAGTGGGAGAGATACCAGCTGCTACTCATAGGTAAGGCTGTATTTACGGTCTTGCCTTCTCACTTTGTCAGTGAACGTCTTGATAAATCAGTACTCCGCTTGAATCGCCATCCACTGTTGGTACATAATTCACAACACAACATCTTTACAACGAGGTAATGTTGTAACAAGGCCATGGAAAGAGATATTTACACACACACACAATTACACAACTGTAGTTGCAGTGGGTGGATAAGCAATGCAGCATGGGAAGCAGTTGTAACAAACAACAACCCAACAAAAAAAATCTACAAAATAAAACTGAACTTCTTCAATTTTGTTTAATTGCAATTACATGCAGTTTTTTTTTAATGTTATGTCTATTTTTTTAAATTGAATAAAACGGACCGATCTTCGAAACCGTCGATTTCCAAAAACGGGATCACAATAAAAAGTAGACGTTAATTTATTTAACGATTTGTTCGAAACTTCACACACATGCACATTTGTGCCTATAGACTACTACTGTTTTCCAGTTGCACCCAACCATACAGTGTGTCCGTAAAGGATGGAATAAATTCATTATTTGCGAAATAAACAATTTTAACGAAATTTCCTGAAACAGGTCGATTTTTGATTTCAATTTGCTTTAATTTAGCATTATAATTACATATATAGAGTGAAGCATATGTGAGAAATGACGTCATCGACTTTTTTAAATGGAACGCCCTGTACATTGTTCGAGTTTTAGAATATACAGAATATTCTGAATCGAAAAAGATCATAGATGTCGTTTTATTGACATTCCTTTTGCACTTAACCGTTTAATATTGTGTGTCTAATAGCAGTTAAATAGTATAAGAATTGTATTAATTCGTGAATATGCTGTATAATTGCTTCGAATTAAGTTAAAGTGAAAATGAAATTAAGTGTACAGCAAAAAATTGAAATACTTATGAGGATTGGGCATGGAGACAGATCGCGCACTCAGTTGGAAGTGTGTGATTTATTTAACCATGAATATCCAGAAAGACCCATAACGCAATCAACAGTAAGGTGGAAAAGAAATTTCGAGAAACTGGTACGGTTGAAAGTGCACGCAAATCAAGTCGCCTGTCTGTAAATTTTGATAGAAAAGTAGATGTTTTACTTGCTGTTGAAGAAGATCCGCATACTTCTGTTCGTAAGATTAGTCGTGATCTCGATGTTAGCAAAACAACGGTACACAAATTGTTAATACTGGCAAAATGGCATCCCTTTAAAATGAAACTTGTACAGGAATTAAACGATGATGATCCAGATAGAAGAATATAATTTTGTGAAGCAATGATGGATAACTACCACCGAGACCCTCTCTTCGTATCAAACATAATTTTTTCTGATGAAGCCACTTTCACATTAAATGGCGAGGTCAACCGTCAGAGTTGTAGGTGCTGGGCAAAAGAAAATCCCAAATGGATGCGTGAGCATCACACACAATACCCGCAAAAGATGAATGTATGGGCTGGTATTGTAAGAAATAGAACCATCGAAGGTAATTTAGACGGGCCAACACATCTTCAGTTTTTAAGAGGCTTTCTTGTACCTACTTTAGTTAATTTATTCCCCAGTAGGATTCACCCTGGAAGGTTTGATGAAAACTTATGGCTTCAACAGGATGGTGCACCTCCGCATTATGCTGTAGATGTTCGAAGTTACTTAGACGAAATTTTTCTGAACAGGTGGATTAGTTGACGTGGACATATTGAATGGCCAGCGAGGTCGCCAGGCCTTAATCCTTTGGATTTTTTGATGAAGAATGTTGTTTATAAAACGAAACCAGCAGATATTGAAGAATTACAAGAGCGAATTCGAACAGAAATAAACAAAATTTCAATAAACCATAAACAACCATAAACAAGGTTCAACAAGAATTTATTAATCGTTTAGGTTACTGTCAACTACAGCAAGGGCTACAGGTCGAACATTTAACATAAACTCATATATGTGTTATCATTAGCTATCAATAAAATTGTAAATAAGATTAGTCGCCTACTTTTTTGCAATTGATAAGAAATAGTTATTACCGTGTATCTTTCAAATTCTGTTCGCTAGACTCCAAGTATCTACCTTTTTTTTAATCAGTTTATTAATAATAATCTAAAAGTGTCACCAAATACAGGATGTTGTATACCGGTCGTTTTGAGTGATAGGATATTTAAAGCGGTGAGGAGGTGAAGGGAGTTACGTCCCCACCAATATTGTAGAGTACACCGTTGATAGACTCATACGCGTCCCCACTTCTTAGCGCATTCTCATACCCCTTGCCTCTTCGCGGCTTTATTTATCCTATTTCTCAAAACGACCGGTATAAAAAATATATATAAAAAATATGCCGTCATTATATTGACGTGGATCACCTTGTATAATGAATTTTTGTAGTAGAATGTAGAAAAATGAAAAATCGACAGGTTACAAGTTTTTTTTTTAAACGGCTTATGCTTTAGGAAACATCGAATTTTTTCCATACTTTATGGACACACTGTATATGTATGTGGTAGTTGTTACCGATCTCTGCATTACAATTTACCGTATAGGTACAATCGCTAAATTCATTCAAGTTCGTGAGCAATGAGCCATTACTCATTTCTTTTATTTGGAAATCGTTACCATTCTTGTTATTCGCATATATATCTTACTGTTCATAGTATTAAATTAGTATACTGCGAACAGCAATGTTTCCTGAAGTTGCAGCTTTCTTAATATCATATCAAAAATACTTTCCACATATCAGTATTCCAATTTAGTTTCTGTTGCGTAGAGGTTATATATTTTCTTTTTGCAGACATTACAACAAAACATTAACTTTTCAGCAAATTAATAGCACGCCGTGGAAACAGCATTGTCACTACTGGGAATGTCCTATTTGTTTGCCGACAGTTTCTCAAAGAACTCTCTTTTCATTACTAATTCGATAGTCAAAAACGATTAATCTTTATTCGTTTCAATTTATTGACCCAAATATATTCCAAAAACCAATTACAACCTCATTCATATTCAATTTTCTTATCGATATTATTTTTTCTTGCCCCATCATTGACGTTGTGTTGTAGGGAAACAGGCACTGCCCGACCCTATGACCCCCATTCGAAACCGATGATCGCGACTAGCACTAATTCGATTAGTGTGAACACGTATGTAATTTGAGGGACAGCAACGAGTGCGGGCCTAAGGTCGGAGCGTGACGGCACCCGCTGCGAGGCGGGCCGTCATGGGCTGACCTAGCTCCGGGTATCACCTTATTAGACTCTTCCGTCTAAGAGACATCGTAACTCTTGAATTTTGTATGGAAATTATATATGTATAGAAGAATAATTCGCATTGAGCACGCACGTTGTGTATCTGAGATAACCCTGATTACAATCTCTATCATTATATGAAATGTATAAAGTTGTGTGTTTGTAAAAGAAATATACATCCACAAAATACAATTAAAATGTTTTGTTCACAAAATTATATTTATAATTCTGTTACAGGATACTTTGGCTAAAGTGAAAACTGTTCTAATTGATCAAAAGCAACACATACGATTTGCGGATTGGCACACTAACGATGTGAGTATAACTTAAACTTTGTTTTGATAGTTTAAAATATGTAGAAAATTGTATTAGATGTTATCCAATCCAATACTTTAAATTCAAAAATTTGACTTTATCTTAAACTAAATTGTTGAAATACTTTGACGTTGCAAGCGCTCGTAAAATACTTAAGATAAAATAAACTGTTTTGGGGCGCCTGACCATTTATAGTAGTACTCCAAAGACCTCATTTAAACCTCGTCGGAAGCACTAGTGTCAAAACCGATACTCTGGTTGAACTACCATTTGCCAGGAAGCAACATATGTCACCTTTGCGAATGTAACCACTGAATATACCAACGCTCTAATCTACATAGTTTACCAGATCCAACAAGACAGCTCATTACAGTCAACAAAAGGAAATCTAATCTCGTAATCGAAAGAACCTTAATATCTTCTTCCAATTTTGCTAAACTGAATTGTGGAGATGTGATGAAAGTTAAAAGTCACTTAATATCCGATTCACACGATTTTGCAAAGAAAACACCAAAAACGTTCTAAAACCACTTTAAAAAGTCGCATGTTTTGGTTTGTTTTCTAAATATCCATTTTAAGATAGCTATCTCCATTATTATGTACCCCTTGCTAAACTAAACGTTGTTTGTTTTACCATAATATAAAAAAAGCAATAAGTCCTAAAATGTACACACTTATTCATTCTGTAAAATAATTTCCATTGATAACATGACAAGAGATTGTATGCAATTATTGTTGCCAACTCGCCGACAATTTATGATAACTTGCAAGCTTATTCTAAGGCAACTAGGACACAATAACCAGGAATACGTCAGTGGGTTTCAAGCCACTCAGGGATTGAAGTGAATGAAAAGGCAGATAAGCTTGCTAAAGAAGCAACAAAAATGTTTCTCATTGGACTTGATTCCTATTGTAGTCTGCAAAAGAGCCACATAAAACAAGTAATTAATTAATGGGGGAATAACAGAAAGGCCTCTCACTGGAAGAAGACGTAAGGACAAAAGCAGGGGAATGCATTTTTATCAGGATTGGCGCTAAGTTGCAAAGTTGATGCCATTCTTCAGCAAAGAAAACATTGAGCTACTGGCGGAATTTTTGACTAGTTATGCGTCTCTAAAGTGCCATCTAGCAGAACATATTATGTGTGAATGTGTTGCTGTCAGTTGTACAGAAATCCAGGATAAAAATTCTAACACACCGAAAGGCAAGATACATGTGTACGTCGCAGGAGCTAAAAGCAGTAGTACCACTACCTGTCATTTCATTTATGCCGTTTCATTTATACCGTTATGCAGAGCCAGTAATTAATAAATAAATGTAAACAATAACTACACCCTTTTGCCAAGACGTCTTCAAAGTAGTCGAAATGAATAATAATTAAACTAATTGTTAATAAATTATTACATTAAATTGTGTTTTAAAAATTCATAAAAATAACGCCAATTGTGCTAACATGGACGTTTAGAAACAAATCTAAGCACAGACAACTTTTGCATCTTCGTCTAGCTTAAAGATGAACAAAGAGAAAAATACCTTTAAATATGCAAGGTGGCGCGAAAGTAATGTCATATGTATGCCATGGGATGGGCTGCCATTTTTGCAGAAGGCGCTAACTGTCACTGTGCTTTGACATTTATAATGTAGATATATAGAAAATTCGTTGTCAACAAGCCATGGAGCGATACACGCCTCAAGACCATGGAATTGTTGTTACTGCTTATTTGACAAAATTCAGACAATTAAGCGTTTGGCTAAGCGCGTCGGGCAAACTGGGTCGACCGCAGATGTCGCAAGAAGTGGCCGGCCTCGTAGTGCTCGTTCGAATGAGAACATCGCTGCTATTGCCGACGACGTCAGAAAAAATCCAGAAACATCAACGATACGACGATCCAATTAGGCATCAGCAGATGATAGTTTCAACGGAAGAGTTGAAAATATTCCTGCCGTGCTTCTTTCTGACCGTCGGACAAGATTAACTTGCTGTCATACTCTGTTGGTGTAAGAAAAGTATGATTTCGTATCAAAAATCATAATGGGCGACGAAGCCCATTTCTATTTAAGTGGTTAGGTTAACAAACAAAATTTGCATTTCTGGGGCATAAAGAATCCACATGAAATGCAAGAAGAGCCATTGCATCCTCTCCAAGTGTTTGGTGCGTCATTTGCAGTGACAAAGTGATTGGCCCTTAGTTTTTGAAGGCGTTGATGGTACTAACGTTGCCGTGAATGGTGAGCGTTACAGGCAGATGCTAAATGAGTTTATGTTCTAGCAAGTTGCTGCATTCGGTTTCGGCTAGTTCCAAGCCGGTTCCAAGGCGGAGCAACCACTCACAAAGCTCGGGCAACTATAGAGATTTTGACATACCAATTTCCAGGTTGAGTGATCTCCCGCTTCGGAGATTTGAACGGGCTTTCCAGATCGCCTGTTCTAACAGCACCAGACTTCTTCCTTTGGGGCTTTTTAAAATCTGGCATTTACAACAACAAACCATGAACCTTGCAAGTCTTGCAAGCTAACATCTTGAAAACTAACATTGAAGATAAAATGGCCAATTTGGAGCCAGATATGCTTTCCGAGCAACAATTCAAAATGCCATAAGACGAGCGCAACTATGCATCAACTCGGGAGGTGGCCATTGGAGAGATATAATTCTTTCCAATTAATGTTAGTTTTACACATTCAAATAAACTTAATGAAAACAGGGCTCTTCTTTTTTCATTTATAACAAAATGGCGGCCAATTCAAATTGTGACATTATTTAATGTTTTACATCTCTACCTAATGTACATAAAGGTAAAGGTAAATATATATATATATATGTATATACAGTGACAGTTCCATATTTGTAAATTTGCAGTTATTTTAGGCAAGGGGGTAAACTATATACAGGGTGTTCCGTTTAAAATTACGAAGTTATTAGTGTTTGAAATTTAACATACTAGGTCGGTAAATACTAACACCCTGTATAGTATTTGCACACAACTGAAAATAATTTTCAATAGCCCATCTAAGTAGCTGTCTAACTTCCAATAATCATTCATCAACTCTTCTGCATACCGAAGAAGTACGTCACTAAGTACTACGATGCATTTGATAACATTTTCATAAAAATCAAGTTCGCTATAAAACGATAATGTTTACACCAGTCGATATAAATGATCTATACGCCAAATTTTTTGCTAAATTCAATTGTTTGAAAAGAATTGGGTAATCCATTTAAAAAAATTAAGTTGATTGTGCTTTCGGGGAAACCGGAAATAGAAAATATGTAGAATGTATGATTTTGGATATGACCTGCCTATATCTACGCCAAACATTTTTTTCTATATCTTTTGTTTATTTGAATGAACTTTGCTGCTTTTATACGGGGCAATCCAAATTAAGTGTTTACCATTGGTAACTTTGTTATTATTAAAGATGCAGGATTGTTTAAATTAGCAAACTTGTAGTACTTTTAAAGCTCTTTTAGACGGAAGAATAAAAAAACAAATGAGCAGCCCGTTTTCGAGTTTTGCCGAAAAATATGTTTCTTTCAAATGGAAACCCCTGTATATTATATCATTTTCTGCTAGAACTTCAATTTTTAAACATAAAAGTCTTATTTTACTGGGATTAAAAATACTTGAGTTATAATGAATAAAAAAAAAACAGTTAAATCAAGTGCATTTCTATGTATGTATCTATAAAAACGACGATAAGTCTTTCTACCAAACGTCAAATATTAGTACAGTTTTATTAGTTTTTCACTCAAGTTTCATTGTGCTGGTTATTAATTTGACAGCTCCGAATACAACCACATGAGCAATATTTTCTGAGACTGTAGGGAAAATTTAGAAAATTAGAAATTTAGCAATGAGAGTGCTTTTGCCAGAACAAGGACAAAAAGGACTTTTATAATAAGTGAGGCAACAGAAATTGCAGTTATCGCATATTTTGACGCCAACCGTGAGAATTCCATACTAGATATTGTCAATGAATCTGATTTGCGTCACGGTACTGTGCATAGGATTCTAAACAAAACACAATTTCATTTCTTATAAGTACAAACCAGTTCAAGTTTTTTTGCCAGGGGATCCAGAGAGAAGAATGTTTTTTTGCCACTGAAATCTTAACTTTTGTCGCCAAAATGTAAACTACTTTCTTTATATTTTATGGACCGGTGAAACGAATTCCTCAAATTCTGGAATGTAGAATACACAAAATCATCATTACTGGTCGAAGGAAAATCTTCTTTTAGTACATCCAAGACGCCTACAAGTCCGTTTCAGTTTTAATGTTTGGTGCGGTTTAATTGGTTCAAGGATTGTTGGTCCTTCCTTTTATTAGGGCACTCTCACTGGTGAAAGGTACATAGAATTTTGACTGACATTTTGAATAATTTCTTAGACGATCTGGATCTCATAAGTAGACAGAATCTACATTTTCAGCAGGATGGCGCACATGCGCACAACTACAGAGATACTCCTCAACTTTTAAATACTATTTTTAACACTTCATGGATAAGAACAAATAGTCCTATTCAGCGGCCTCCCCGATCGCCAGATTTAACGCCGCTTAATTTTTTTGTATGGGGTTATGTAAAGACCCAGATTTATAAGCAAAGGTACGAAAACGTAGACGCCCTAAAGATTGCAGTTAGTGAAAAGATAAGCTAAATAGATGGTAGGACCATAGTGAAGACAGTTGGAGAAATTCGGAAGCGTGTACAAAAATGTATTGAACAACAAGGTGGTATTTTTGAACATCTATAAAAAAATCAGTGATTTTTATTTTCTTTTAATGATATGTTTATGTACCTATAAAATAAAGTTTATAAAACAAACATCATAACTTCATTATCTTTAATCCCAGTAAAGAATTGCTTACAAGATTATTTGTTTAAAAATTAAAGTTCTAGCAGAAGATGATGTATTTGAAAAAAACATATTTTTCGGTGAAACTCGAACACGCACTGCTCATTTGTTTTTTTTTATTCTTCCGTCTAAAAAAGCGTTCAAAGTACTACAAGTTTGCTAATTTAAATAATCTTGTATCTTACCAAACTTACCAATGATGAACGCTTAATTTGGATTACCCTGTATATGTACACTGAAAATGCACATTTATTTATCCTATTGGCAACTAGAATTTGTGTATTTTTTTGTTAATACGTTATTAGATTAAAATAAAATTTATTTTCCCTGTTGCTGTATGATTTTGGCTGTAAGTCATTGTACGTACCAAATTTTATAGAAATTGGAAGCGGACTTTTGAGAACACAGAAAAATGAAATGAGAGCCCATTCGTGGACTCTTTGAAGTATCGTAACATTCTTAGGACCTGTTTTCTGAAAAATTCGATAAAACAAATAAATTAAAATTATTCTGAACTAGCACTCATTTTCGGATTAAATTTCCTAATTAGCGTAAAATTCTTCATTTTACAAAAATTGTTGAAGTTACATCGCAGGTAACTTGATTTCATTTAATATCCGTCAAACGAAGGGTTTGTTTCCGAGTATAAAATTGAGTAGTCCATGGTATCAATGCATAAAGTGTTACTACATGGAATCGGTACCAATACAATGCAG
The DNA here is from genome assembly GCA_004785975.1 of Popillia japonica. NCBI lineage: Eukaryota > Metazoa > Arthropoda > Insecta > Coleoptera > Scarabaeidae > Popillia > Popillia japonica. The sequence goes on from SMLS01072628.1 coordinate 23,677, forward strand.
AATATAGCGCGACAGAGAATTTCACTTGCGAAATAAAACCTTTAACTAAGCTTGAAGATGTCTTAAAAGAGCGAGATTTTTATTTCCATATTTCTTTAATACACCAATATGAAAAAAACAACTTATAAAGACGACGCATACAAAAAAAAGAGTACCCATACAAAAATCTTCGCCTGTATAACCGAAGGAATTTCGTAGTTTTTCTGCTGAGTCACAGTGCTTCATGAATGAATTGAGTTTAGGATTGACAGCGATGACGACGGCGTATCGAAACTGGAGAAACGATACGTGTGCACTTAATGTGACAGGTAATAAATGATAAACGCGCCTAAATAATATCACCACCCGGGGATTTACTTCAAAACATTCGGCATTGACACCGCGGTCGCACGGCAGGACGCCGCACTCGACCGCGCAACTTCACACAACAGGTTCCTTCTCTTTTTCTGTTACTTTTTTTTTCTCTCGTGCGGCTATTTCCACGGTGACTCGTCGAAAATGGCGAGATCTGATTTATTGTTGTTGTGATAGCATTTACTGAAAGTGACACTATTCCGGTATAATTTATGATATGTTGAAACGAAACAGCTATTACCAAATTTGATTTTGTTCGCTTGTATTTACATCGCAGTTGTGCAAGTTAAAACAGAAAATATCCATAGTTGTGCATCTTCTTGAACTAACTCTGAATGTATAGTTACTAATATTGAACCCTTAATGTAGTCTTATTTATTTAATTTATAATTAGCGGTAAATTTACAAATTTGTTACAGATTGAAATTTTAAATAAGTACCTCTTCTTAACATCAAAACCTATGATCTACCTTGTTAATTTGGCCGAAAAAGATTACATCAAGAAGAAAAATAAATGGTAAGTCCTTATATACACATATCTTATTTAGAATTTGTATTTTGAATACAAGCAATAGACCTTTGCTTGGATTAATCTTTGAATTGAATTTAGGGCATATAAAATATAATACACAAAATTGTCGGATCCACTGCTGGAAAATCCCGATGTGATGGGTAAAGTGCATTAAGAAAGTAGACTTATCCTTTCAGTTAAATGCTAACACTAACACCCTTACAAATAAAATAGATTAAGATTGACAAGAGGAACAGAAGAATCGGAT
>SMLS01072631.1:0-52127 GCA_004785975.1 Popillia japonica
GAAAGTTGAATCATTATTACAAATTAAAGAAATCAACTCATCCGATATTAGTTCAAATGTGAAATCGTTGGAGAGCGATCCGGATAGGCTTGGTGATGTAGAAACGATTAGTACCACTTCCAGCATTTCACTCGAATCCTTAACGGAAACCGCAACAGGTGTGACCGCGGACAAGCAAGGTTGCTTAACTCTAGAAGAATATCTTGCAGCAGAAGAATTATCACACGACTGTGATTATGACAGCAGAGCTGAAACGTGGGAGTATGCTTGGGATTATAACAAGAGTGGGAAACGAAGACAAAAGAAGCGTAAAGCAGAAAATGTAACAACTCTTACAGTAGTTGGAGCTGTCTTGTCTATCGCAGGCATCTCGTTAATGTGCATGATGACTCCATTTCTCAGTAGACAATTGTTGACACCAGATCTACAAAATAAAGTAGAAAATAATTTCACAAAAGTGGAGTCCTCGTATGCCACAGCCAATGGTTTAAAAGTATATATTGACAAGTCAAACAGAGGTATGAAGTTCCTCAATAATGCAGAAGTATTGGAGCCTTTCCTCAAACAATGTGGCCAAATTCATGCACATAATACAGAAAGTATTAATGGAAAGATTCAAAAAAGTGAAAAGATCAACGAGCCAAATGCAGTAGAACAGCCATTGACATATGAGCAATTTCTAAAAGAAAAACCTGGTAAAAACGCATCAGACAGTGACAGACAAACCGGCAATAAAAACGAAGCTGACGCTAAACCTAAATCAGAGAAACGAGAAAAAACTGCCAAACTTTTCAAAGGTAATGAAATTAAAGAACTGAAAATGCAAACAAAAAGCTTAAAAACTAACGAAAAAAAGAAATTTTATATTGACGAAACGAGGGAAAAGCTAGACAGTCCTAAGGGTATAGCATCAAAAGTACGAGATGTTCCGGCAGAAATACCTAATAGGAAGGACCCGAAAGAAGTAACGAAAGGTACTGCAGATCTCAAAAAGATGGATAAGTCGCAATCGACCAAGCGAAAAGAACATAAAGATATCAAATTAAGAAAAACGCTGGTGAAAGCTAACAGACACAGTAATGCTGCAAGCAAAAAGGTATGCAAAAGCGACGGACAAAGAAGCGAAGATACTAAAAAATCTGAATCAGAGGCATTAAAAAAAACTGAAGAAAAGAAAATTGCCAGCTCAAGCATAAGTCCATCAAAATCTATAGAAAAAATAGGGAGTGCTCTTCAGCGGGTATATAAAAATCATGCTAAAGTAAAGGAACCAAATTTTGTGTTAGTAACTAGCAAACCCACCAAATCAATGCCATCAAACGAGGGAGAATTAGAACAGATAGGGAAAGGTCCAATTGAGAAAATAGTCATAACCCCGAAGAAAAAGCTTTCAAATAATGTTGGTGGAAAAAAGAATGAAAATACGACACCCTCCGAACACCTTCCGAAGTTGTCTTCACCGCCGTGGTATTCGAGAATTAGTAAAACAGATATAATAGCTTGTCAACTTTTACAGGATATTTGCTTGTTGAAAATTACTTCAAAGTTGAGGGAAGAAACCAAAGCTAAACAGAAAAAACTTAAAAGGAAACTTGAGAGGCGAAGATTACGTAGTAGTAAAACATCTGTTAACGAACACGAGGAAGAAGAAAAGCTTAGTAAAAAGAAGCAGAAGAAAATTAATGTTGAAAGTGAAAAACGTACAGTTGACTATGACTCACAGTTTAGAACAAAATCGCAACAGTTTTCATTCAAACCAAAATTGGTTGATAATCGTTTAACAACCAAGTCCGGCGCAACTTTGTCTAACTTTGATTTGTTAAAGGAATTGCCCTTCATGGTGGATCAGAGGAAGGAAAGCAAAGACGGCACGGCATTACGAAGACCTGCAACAGTACCAATTGGAAAGTCTTTATCGGATAGGGTGCAGTATACTGTGAATATTCCGCATGGAAAAGTTACAAAAAGACGTAATAATCCTCGTCGAGCCATTAGCTTTAAGGAAATTGTCACAAATTGCGACAAATCTAAAAGATTTCTAGAAAATACCAAAAAAACTAACGAAGAAAAGATAAAGATGTTGGAGCAAATGAAGCTTGAAAATCAGTTAAAAATCGAGGAACTGATTAAAGAGAGAAGAGAAAGAATGAAGAAGGACGCATCTCTAGGAATTTATAGTATTCCTTTACCGAATTACGCCGATGTTTCTGACGAATTGAAGCAACTAAAGAACACAAAAATTCAACATGGTTTCCTTTTCGATTCATTAACTTCTTCAGACAGTGAATCAGAAAGATTTTTTCCCAGGAATTTTGAAAGTAAAATATCTAGTGAATTTATGACAGCTTTGAAAGTTGGAAAGAAAGTTAGTGATACTTTCCGAGAATGGACGCTAAAGAAGGCGCCTACATTAACATCCCTCAAAAACTACTGCAATTCGAAAGTATCACAAATAAGCGAACGATTAAGTAACCAATGCACAAATCAAACGAGCATCGAATCTACTGTGGACAAAGAAGAACTAGAAGCACTGAAGTCTCGAAAGGAAAAGCACGAACAGTTGAAGAAATTTTGGAAAGCAAAGCAGGATTATTTAGACAAAAGAATCGAAATATGTGACATTCTAAAGCGGAAATTGGCACCGGAAAATATTAAACAAGAAACCATAGCGCAAGGTGTACAGATACTAGATAGCATCATCAGCGACGTTTTGAAAACTGTAAAGAATAGCAAAAGCTGTGTCGATAGATCACAGCATATGAAGCAGAATGATACCGGATCAAAGAGCATAGTAGCCTTAATTGCTAACAATAAGAATTCAGAGGGTGAACAAACGATCGCACAAAGTGCTGATAGGAACAGCTACTGTAGCAGACCTGATGATCTGTATAGCTGGTTGTTTGAAAGACGAGCGGTGGCAATCAGAAGAAAAGATCAATTTTTGTTTAGTCCAGTCAATTCTAAACCAGGATACGCCGAGAGAAAGAGAGAAGCTAGTAAACAAGATCCGTCAAGGGTATACCAGGAGAAAATAATCAAAAAACATAATTAACTTTGGCAAGAACTGTAAATAAATGAGTATAAACTAATATGTTAGTGAGATGTTGTTTTTTATAAGAACTTTAATTGGTATAATCACTGCATTCATCTTTATCATCCCTACGCAATCAAAGTCGTTAGCTGTCAAGTCTCTGTGAAGTAATATACAAGCTAAGTTGTATTACAAAGATAAATTATCTAATGCTGCTAGTATCAAACTCAAACGGTAGTTAATTATAAAGAAAATATTGCTGATTGCTACTTTAGATTAGGTGATATAACGAAAAAATGTAAAAATTAGCTATTACTCTGTAAAGGAGCAATAACTGTCATGTATGGTGACAAGGTCAGTCAGGTTTGTCCATCATTTTGCGGTAGTATCACAAAGAGCAGTACTCAGATAGAAGGTTCATAACTTTATTTGACACTAGTTTTTTTAGGGTGAGGTGACTGGTGCCCATGTTTAGCTTGGTAGTTTTTGAGCTGTAAGATTTGCCTGGGAGTTGCTAGTTGAGACCATCTGCACAACTATTTATCATTCTCATAGCAGCTTGGGCATTAAACTTAAACAAATACTTCTAAAATGGTGTTATTATCATTGCAGATATATGTAGATATTTGCCCTTCCAATGCTTTCTCGAATGTAAAAAATTTATAACGATGTGTTTGTCTGGTCAGTTATTGGGAATGATTCTAAAGCATCTCAGGTAATGACGTACGAATATCAAACTGCTAGTCTTACACTCGTGTCTATTTTGGATCCGTCCTTGTGCCAAACAAGAACTTTAGTTTTTATTTGTAGTCTACCAGAGCAATATGTTCTTTAATACAAAGTACAAGCATGGATATTAGCCAGAGTACTTCTATTGCGTCAACTGGACAGGAGCACCTTAGTTCTACAATTCTAAGTAAGATAAGACGCTGCAATTTTCTCAACGTGACGTTTACCACCTTTTGATGGGATTTCGATCATAAGACTGGAGAATTTGGCATGACCAGAAATCATTAGGTACAAAGTGCTATTTGCTCACAGTTTAGGACGAATAATTCATCCAAACAATCTTCCTTCTTTTGTAAAGTCGGCTACTACTATTTTGCTGGAATTGTGCCATCTATTGATACTAACCTACTACCCTACTAATTGATAATCGTGACAGCCAGTATAACCTTGCGCGTTAAGGCCTTCAAACAAAAATCACCAACGTAATCTGAAATTTGATGAATAGTAATGTTCCATGGGGGCTCTTAGCCAGAGTATAGGCCACCAAAACTACGACCTTCTAGCGTAGAAGTAGTCCACCGGATTGTGAAGAGCCCAGGGTCGTTTTACTTCATTCAATTTCTTTTACAAGGATACTCAGAATTGTTTCTGTAGATTTGTCGGTTCGGCAGGTAAGCTTCCCAAATCAGTCAGTTAAGAAAAATTGTTATTACATATAGGCAGTACTTATGCGGCTATTTTATCCAATTTATCATACCTATCTACATACGTTTCTTCCTTCTATTTCACGTTCCTTATTATTGATTTCTTTGCTAGAATAGTGTAGGTTGTACGTAGATGATGAATTCCCAATGCAGATTCAATTCCCCAAAGACGTCTGCCATTGTCGTCCTAACTTCTTCGGGGTATAATATAAAAAGTACTATTAGGCTGATGCAAAAAATACAGATATCTTTCCCGTCTTTTAGAAAATCGTTAGATACTTAGATTCACTTTGCTATTTTATATAATCGCAGCGCTAAGAACTGCAATCAATAGTCATATATTATTACATTATATACATACATACATATAATATTAAAACAGCAGTGCCATTGTATAATTACCACATATGTATACCTTTCGATGATTTTGATTGTATTTAATGCAATACGCCTGTGCATCATTAATGAGATAATGGGTACGGCAAATAAAGCGATTCACATTGAAATGGAGTAGAACGGGCACCATGAATTATAGAAAAGACAACGACACGCTACAGCTTTTAACTATATTAGTAATTTATCAGTGGCCGTCAATTATTGAAACTCTGAATACGACTCGTATGTTACTGGAGGTCGAACTTTGCTTCATTTTATATACTCTTCGATAATAATCGAGAGAGAACCGATGTGGACTATTGAATTTATATTCACCGCCGTTCCGCTATCGCGACTAGAATGACTACCTGATAGCATGTCAAAGTCGCATCCGCTGAGTTTCGATTACAGCGCTGAACCCGACACGTACATTATTTTATTATTTTCCAGGTTAAATGTGAACCTTTAATAACGTTATTTAGCATTAATGCATACGACTATACTATGCAAAGTTATAGAAATAATTTCTTAAAAACTTTTTTAATAATAGTTTTATTAGTTTAGAAACACTTCTAATGATTTCAATAAACATTCTTGAGTGTGTCCTCATAACATGGACGGCGATTTGTCCTGGTATAAGATTCTGTGTGTACTGTGATCCAGTAACCTGGGCGGCACACACATAAACCTACATAATTGATAGTGGCAATATCGGAAAGATTAAAACCCACCCTGCCCGAGCAGTAGTATTGCAGCGAGCGTCTGCACAGGGTTCAACGTTCCCATAATACGAGATGCCTAACTGATAAACTATGTCCCCTCTAGTTTAGGAGTCGCGGGATCTTTAGTTAACTGCGCGGACCGAGAGGATACAACCTTATCAAAAGCCTAATTAATAAGAAGCAAACTAGACCGATGAGATGGGTAAAAGACCAGTCTCTACTAGTCCAACCTGGTGGCACCGAGCGCACACCATTGTATCCAGCCTTACTTTCCCATGTGGGACTCTGCGAGGGTAAACATTTCTTTCCCTGGCTACTCGTTGGATCAACCATGGAAAAAGTAGAGACAAAAAATACCTCAGCGGGACAACACAAAAAATGATGCATGTTATCCAAAAGAAGCCTTCATTTTCCGAAATGAGACTACCTCACAAGGAAGAAACAAAGAAAATTCCCAAAAATATTGAATCTTCGAAATATCCGGCAGAAAAGGTGAGCCTTTCTGCCTGATCTAGGACAACGTGGGAGCACAGACGATCCACTGAGACGTTGCCTCAGCGTGGCAGAGTGTAAATGGTGCCTACGCTACCTCAGCCAAGGCCTTGCACCAGATGAAACGAGAAAAAATGCTGAAAAGCATAGGATCCCGTGTGAGCAACAGACCTTGTCCGTAATGCCGAAGCGTAAGGGGAAAGAGACCACTTTATTTCAGCGGTCTCGTACGAAGAAAACGTAGCTCTGCGATGGTTGCCTCAAAAAGGGAGAATTGCCATCCTATCAAAAACAGATTCTTAAAAACACACAAGATACACGCAATAATTTAACAATTTCCTCGTTTTTTACTACAGGAAAAATATCTTGAATATATTCGAGCTCTTGGCGAACTGTTGATCTTCCTTGTTTCTACCTCTTGTTTAGCTGAGAAAATAACTTATTTTCATTCATTGGAATGGAATGAAATTATTCTATTCTACATCGTCTTGTTTAGAACCTAGTAGTTTGTTCAATCGAACACAGTTTCTCCTTTCCTCACAACGATTTCTTTTTTTGCCTCCATGGGCGGGTGACCCCGCCGCTGGGCCAAAAAAGCCTATTGTGCCCCCATATCGTTTAAGCCTTCCAGCCCAGTTGCACCTGTGAGAGAAAGTGTACGAACTGGTCAAAAGTTAATTTCTCTAGTCTGGGTTCGTCCAATCTGTCGACCCCAAAGTAGCTCCGCCTTTCCATGTCCCGTGCAGGGCAGTAGGAAAGGAGACGATTTCTTAATCCGACCACTGTTTCATCCTTTTCCTTCTCGAATTATCTAATGATGAGTGTGTTCGTGATAACGGGTTGTTTTCTCCTTCGAGTGTACTTACATTTTTCTCTCTCCGAGTCTCCGGATAATTCCCATGTTCTTCAATAAAATCAATCATATGTGGTCCACACGAGTTATACATGAATGACAATAGAAACGGCATTATCGTCAATAGCAGCACCTGTATGACGTTTCTCAGTTTACTATTGAATAGGGGTTGAAAGTAGCGGAGAAGTATCTGTTTGCGGCTATCTACTAAATAGAAGTTGAAAACGGTGGAGGACTATCGGCTAGAGGAGCCATTCTACTCAATAGCTAGACGCAATAAGCATCATTACGGGTTGTTTGTGACGAGGAAAAGACCGCCTTATTTGCCAACTTCAAGTAGCAGAATCGTAATGGTGGCATCTGCTATGTAGACTCCCTTTACTTATTGAAACGCGAGACAAAGTACTAAAGGAGGTTGTAACTTGCTTAGATCGCTACAGATGGCTGATAAATTGGATTACCAATTGTGGAAGTAACTCTGATAGCTGCGATCTATGACCAACATGTCTGGATAACATAAAAATTGATGTTACCTGTGTAACTATAATCTTAAAGATAGTTTATTTCAAAATTTCTTTGGCAAAACAAACATAGCCACTTCAAGCATTCCTAATAATAAATGTGAACAATAATAATCAAATAAAGCTGTTTATTAAAAATCGCCATTCAACACACGCATAAATCAACAAAGGCCGTGAGTATGCAATGGTGTCGAAATATTTATGATCCACTACTTTCATGAAGGCACTACATTTCCATCTCAATTAACGCTTGACGCAGAAACAAATCAAAAATACCAAAAGATTATTTTTATTTTCTAACTACCAGCCATTTATACTTCATGTGCCGGTTGCGAATTAATTAAATCGTGAACAGATTTTCAGTTCATACAATTGTGCATTTTAATACAATCTCGTGCGAGTTATGTTTATTTGAAAAGGCCACATTGTTTTAATTGAAAATTTTACCGAGTGTAATTTTTTAATGGAAAAATTGTGCGCTGAGTGCATACACGCTGCAACAAATTTAATGCTTCCGAATGACGAAAACACGCAATTTCAATTTTTTGTAAAGTTATGGTTTAAATTTAAATGAATTATTAGGATTTAGTAAAAAACCTAGCAATTATTAATATAACAGTGGATGGATTAGTTCAAATCTTTCCATTTATAAAACGCTTTTTGTTATAAATAGCGAGAAAATTGCTGCGGCAAACGTTGCTGCGCAAAGAAGAAATACATCCCTGCCATTCAAAATTCGCCGTTTATTAAAGAAATCCAGTCCGAGGGTATCGTGCAATATTAATAGTATCCGTTCTCAAAGAAATACTAATTGATACAAAAAGAGAACTAATACTAAGCGTAATTCCGTCCTGAAATTATCGCCCGGAGGTGGGTTCATTATGGATTCCTTTATTACAAAGGGCGATAACTCGAAATGAAAATCGCGTAAACTGAATCGAGAACTGGGGCAATGTAGTATCGCAATCCGCAATTCTGTAAGACGAAAAAAAGAACACGACACGACGTTTAGGAAATTTAAATAAACATCTAAAGACAATATTATTACAGATACGAATGATAAAACTCAAGTTGTTATTGTACCTTAACTCACTGTTAGCTGCAGCTTTACTTGTACGAACACTAGCTACAACACCGTTCTCTCTTCGTTACCGGCGGAGACTCTTAAGGCGAACTCTCAACGAATATAAATTGAGAATTCATCTGCACCCTACCCCTGTGCGGATCTTTTCAATTGGCGCGCTTCGAGCGAACACAAAAAGCGGTGCCGAATCTAAACAAGCCTTCTAACGGAAATAAAAGCGTATTTACATAGCAGCTTAAAAACAAAAAAAGGAAATTGCCACTCACAGAGATATCTTTCGCTCTGTGCGTTTCCTATCAGGAACTAATCTGTAAATAGAGTGAGTTTTCTTTCCACTCCATACTGGTAGATAACCTTACGTTGTATATCTACTACATATATACGTTACTACCTTTTTTCTATCTAAAATCTACGCGTCTGTACGTGTGTAGGGATGACTATGAGTGAAGACCTACCGTTGCCGACACACGGTTACATCAAAGGGCCTCTCATTTACGATGGAAATGTATGTTATTTCAAAATACGAAGAAAGGGAGAAGGTTTTTTAAATGGCGAGATACGTTTCTCCTATCCTCTTTTCCGCTACTTTCAGCAGTGCTCGCTCCGATGCCGTGAAAAGTTTACCAAGTGGAACGTAGTAAAGAAAGCAAACTTTTCAATTCGTAGTCTTTTATTCCTTCTCCGCATAGTAGTTTTTCCGGTTTTATTGTTTTTATCTACTTCTAATACTTTTCACTTAATAAGTGTGCGTATCTATATTGTGGAAGTAACCCACTCGACAGTTTCAAACGAAATTGTTCTTTTACATAATTCATGAGTGTTATACACGCAAAACAACAGACGTTTTGGGAAGTTTTCGTAAAAAGCAATTTTCTATCTTATCCCATTCATCTGTAATACGTTCTTTTATAAGCACTCGAAAACAAAATCTTACAAAAATGTCATTGTTGCCCAAAAAAAATAGGAGACTGTTTCATTCATTCTTCAGGTCATTGCTATTAGTTTTTGCATTATCCTCAAGGATTAGGTGATATAGTAAGTGATCTAGTTACCTGTATTCCTTATATTTATCTCTTTACAAAACTCTTTACAAAGCTGGATGATGTATGTAGTATTATGCAGACTAGTTTGCAAAATAAATTTGTTTTTCCATTAACATATATTTATGTAAAATTTTGCGAGGACCCCTCCTTAAATATACATATTTATATACAACAGAAAATGGCATCTATTATTTGTGATCATACCCATAAAAGAATTCAAGCATAGTTGCTTGAATTTGGATGTTACTGAATATTAGAGATGGTGGCCTTTCTAGATCATGACAGACGTATAATTTCATAACTGAATAATTTACCGCTAAAACTTTTTGTAGATGATGTATTTTCGCATTTGCCGCGGAATTTGCTAAACTAGAAAGAAGCCAAATTCAGAAAGAACATACCGGGGTTCGAACCCAGTACCGCCGGACTACGAAGGGACCAGGAACTGAGCTACACGCTGATATAATACAAACAACATATCAGTTTTTGGCAGAACACCGCTGAATAGTGCTTACTATTCACGTTAAATAAATCTTAACGTAAATAAAGCTAACTGGTATGAACGCCGGAATTTAGAAATACACATCGGTAGATAATTCCCGGGGTTGGCATAAGATGGCGCCACTCTCAAGGTGACTCCTGTTAAGGTTTCATGACAAGTCGACCAATAGGTTTCGTGTTACAATAATTGTTCTAGTTAAAATACTTTTGAGATTTTCAAAATAATCGAGTCAAAACAATTCCGTGTATGCATTTATCATTGCGATTTGATTGGAGAAAGCGGCATTGAAGGCAAAGCTTGCCGTAATAAACGTTATCCGAACTCTCCCCATAGAAAGCAACTATGGAACGGTGGTTTGCAAACTTTAAACGCGACCGTACAAACACTGATGATGCTCAACGCTCTGTTAGCCCAATTGTGGTGGTTACACAGGAAAGCATTGGAAAAAATCCACAAAATGATTTTGGACAACCGCAAAGCAAAGTTGAACGAGATAGCACACAACCTAAAGATATCAAAAGAACGTGCTGCATAAATATTTGTTTATGAGAAAGCTACCACCTTTGCTCACAGTAGATGAGAAAGCAACAACGTGTCGATGCTTCAGAGCAGCTGTTTAATCGAAATAAGAAGGATTTTTTCATGCGGTATGTGACCGTGCATGAAACATGCACAGGAGACGGTAAACCTCGCCCAAAGTGGGTAAAAGTGCAACAGTCGGCTGGCAAGGTTCTGGTGTCCATATTCTTGGATGTGCAGGAAATTTTATTCATCGACTACCTTAAAAAAAACGAAAAACCATCAATAGTGGATAACTGTGGATTAATGAAGTGACTGGAGAAAAAATTGTGCAAAAGAGCCCTTAAATAACGAAGAAAAAAGGACTCCTCCGCCAAGACAATTCACCGTCTTATAAGTCGGTGGTCAAATTAAAGAATTCCCCGCCCACTGCGTTCTCCAGGTCTGCCTCCCTAGCGACTATTATCTCTTACGCACACCTCAAAAGAATGCTCACGGAAAGGGATATGGCTCAAATGAACCGGTGGTCGACGAAACAGAGGCCTATTTTGAGGCCAAATAAATATATAAGTACGTTATACAAGAAGTGTAAGGGGCTGGTATAAGCGTATTGCTCATAATGGGGTAAAGTCGATTTTTGTAAAAAAATTGTATTTCTTAGTTACCCTCGGAAATTATCTACTGATGTATGTATCTACGCACGTAGCCCAAGTGCTAATTTAAGTATCCATTATATTTATGAATTAGATTAAATTGCTTTCGATAAAATTATATTCATATACACACATAAGTATGTAGGTACTACGCACGAAATTCTGCGAGTATAGAAACACATATTTACGTACTCCTTTAATATGTAAACTGCACCAACCTTTCCTACGTCGTCATCGTTACGTGAAAATGCTTCCTACTAACGTATATAGCTCAGGGCGATAAGAAACGCGACTTGCATATAACCGTCAATTTACCAACGATAGCTGTGCCTCTTGAAGCAGATAATGTGGTAAATAGGAACCTATACGCGATAAAGAAATTTCACGTTTCATTTTCCATTTAAACGCCCATTTTGCCAGGAGTAGATAGTTCAAGTGTAGCTGAAAATAATAAAGTGCGGCGTGAGGAACTGATGTGGCAATTTTATTAGAAGAAAAAGTATAACCATACATAAAACAATATATTCTCGATTAAAGCTAAATATTTGCAATGATGACAGAAATTTATCAACATGCTTTAGAATAGATGTTCGCTCCTGCATGGACTAAAAAATATTTTTGAACACATATACCTAACAATAATACTAAAACAGAATTCATGTAGCGCTAGGAATACATCTTTCGTTGAATTTTAAATATTATTCACTTGTATACCGGAACATGGTACACGCGACTATATTAAGCCGCTTTGATATCTGAGAGTCTCATTAATAAACCTGAACTAATATTATAACTTTTAGATAAACAGTAAGTTTAAATAACATATTACATCAAGAATATAAACATGAGAAAGTGAAACGGTTTACTTGAAACTTTGTAGCAGCCTCTAGCAAGTTACAAACGTATATTTATCTACATACATACCTATATGTCCTTACTAGCTGTTTATCGGCCATATCATTGAATTAGAAAATCTTTCACAATAAATCATACTTTTCTCAATTTTGAGATTTACTGCCAAATAACAGCATTAATTAACCTGTTCATAATAATATATCAAGCAGCCACTTAGCGCTCATTATTCTCAAGCATTTCGAAGACAGGAGTGGCAATTTGACGAGCACAAAGCGGAAGAAAAAAAAATAGATAGATGGAAGTTTGCGTGGGGTCATCATTAATATTTTTGCCTACCGCAAGTAAGATGCCGAGACGACGTAACGACCTCTTCAAGATCTCGACGAAAGAGACGAGGAAACTTCAACGGGCTCGGATCTGGTAATTGTCGACCGCAAAACACCGCCCCGCGCTCGGATGGATGTTCCTTCTATTGCCGCAAGAGTCTGCTTGCTCGTTTCCTTACCTACACCACTACCATACCCAAGCCGGTGACTCCCCCGGTGGCGTTCCACTAACGACGAACCTTATTGCTGCGATCACGTCTCTTCCAGCGCGTTTTATCGTAATTACCAGCGCTTTTATACACCGTCGTCATGTAGGGTAAAGATAATTACTTGGTTTGTTTTGTTCTTTGTGTTAAATAAGGCACGGAGGTAACGACATGAAGCAGCAGTCGAGAACATTCCGTGCAGTTACATACGCTTCATAGATTCTGAATATTTCTGGTTTACACGACTTTGTACCCGCGAATGAGTGCACTGTAAAACAAATATTAACAACCGGTATTGTTAGACACTGCAAGATTCTAGTCTAGGTATTTGAGTGCAATGTAAACGTAAAAAAATAGTCCATTTCTTTTGAAATTACAATGAACATAGTTCTACATACAAATAGAACAGATCAGTCACGTATTTAGTATTTAACTGAATTTGTCAGCCCTTGTAGATTATACAAATATGCTAGTTACCATTATAACTACCCATTTGTCGTGGAACCAAGTGATAAGTATTGTTAATGTAGTGAACAAGCTAATAAGGCTAACGCGCTAATCTCTTCAATAGCTATTGTATATCAAATCTTCTAATCATTATTAGACAGCGTCTGAGATTTTAATTGCTACATATGTGCCAGCAAAAATCACGTTTCTCCATCCACGTAAAGCAGCAGAAGAGAGAGAAAAATTTCACTTGATCGATTTCGAAATGATTTAAAATTTGTCGTTCTTACAAGTTAAGCACCACGATGAATGTTTCCAATAAAAAAATGCTCCGAGACGACTTGTCACGGAAATTTAGCTTCAAAGAATGCGACAAAGATACCATCTCGAAACTCAATAGCAATGCCATCAAATGGTACATTAGTGGTTCCAAGCAGGCAGATGGAACTGGAATAGGGATATATGGGCCTACAACCAAATATTTTGAAAGCTTGAGGTTGTATCCAATTATCTTCCAGATGAAAGAACACGCTATTAAAAGATGCATCTAGTTCAACATAGATACAAGTTACGAAAAGCATGAAATTGTGATAATATCTGTAGTCAAGCCGTCATCATGGAGCTGAACTCAACTATTATCAACTGGGAGATGGTTTGGGAATGTCTAGAAAACATGAATGAGCTTGGAAAACGGAGCAAGGTAACCCCACTGTGGGTTTCAAGACACACCGAAGTGAAAGAAAGCGAGACAATCTCGCTCAGAAAAGGACCAAAACCGTTTTTCGGGATAAGTAGCAGTATAATACTGCAAAAGCTGAAAAGTGAAACAGGGCAAAGAAAATTCGAATACAGGGAGAATCTCCAGGGTGTGAGACAAGCTAAAACTCTTCTGGGAACATAAAACCAAAAGAGATCTTTAGAATGCATCAAGCTCGGCAAAATCAGTATTCGTGTATTGACAGACCATCACATCAGGTCACTTCAAACTGAATGGACAACTAAGTAGGTGTTTTAATACGAGAGGGGTTCGGGTCCAATAAAGGGCATGTTTGCGGCTTGCCAGATGTAAATACAACGAGAATATGTGACGCGATAGATCTTTTAGATTGCAGTGTATCATCAACCTAACGCTACTACATAGATATAGTGGAAAAGGCACACAACGAAATCCTATCCAATTTTGTCAAAAATTGTGCTAAATATCTCCTTAGAGTTAGACCGGATAAATTTTGCATAGTCGACTGAAATGCTAAACTTTATAATGTACCATTACAGATTGATTGATCTGCCTTATGTAGGCAAATATTAATGCTGTTGTGGCATGATGTATTACATGCAATACATTGTGTTTGATTTATTAATACCCCGCTATAAATTAGAAACTAATCGACATTGTTATCACACTTCATATATCTTCGAAGTCTTTGTCATGATAAAGTTGAAGTATTTTAAGAAATACAATTTCTCTAATGGTATAAGCTGTTTAGATATATTAGGCTAGATTTAATCCTATCGAAAGTTTTCAATAAATCTCGATCTTTCAATATTGGCTTCTGTTGTCAGCGGTGTAATTTTGTTTTCAGTACGCAAATAAGTGAAGTTTTATATTCGTACGTAGATCATTCTCTTTCTTGTTTTTCATAATTATTAGAGCTTTTTACAGCTTTCAGTATTTTCTCGACCTTTTAGAAAAAATAATTCTAAGTGCATAAAGTTTAAGAAAGTTTTGCGTTTGAGATGTGTTACATATAATGTGATCAAGCTTCCCATCCCTAAAGGACAAACATAATTCTAAACCTCCTGTTACGTACTGCCTTTTGTTGTCTCAAAATAGCTGCAATATAAACTCATTGACCAAATAAATATGATGTACGTACAAAAAAATATGTCCTTCCGTGAGGAAAGAATATTTTCAAACTAATTACATCAAACCGAATTTTCGCAAACTCTATTTGGTAGCATTAAATTTTCATAAAACATATTTATCGCAGGGAAAAGCTAAATTAACTTAATGCGCAAAAGTGTAGTCGCCACCGGTACAGGTAAAATTGCAAAAATTACAAAGCAAAATTTATAAGTTCTGCGCACCCCTAACATGGAACCAGATTAATTAAGTTTATGACACTTTCTCTAACATTGCGGTTATATACATTAATTATGGGTACAAAATGCCATTCTCTAAATACCCTTTAGTAGGGGTCGGTTAGGTTTTTTTGAATCAGTGTGTGTTAATGAGAATTTATGTGCGACGGTGTATTACGTTTTTTGTATTATTGGACTTTGGAGGCATTAATATTAATGTAATAATTGTAGAATAGTGAAGAAAATTTCATAATTATCTATTAATTGCGACCCATTTCAACGACAATTATTCAGACGATATATGCATGTATCTAGAT
This sequence comes from Popillia japonica, assembly GCA_004785975.1. Classification (NCBI taxonomy): domain Eukaryota; kingdom Metazoa; phylum Arthropoda; class Insecta; order Coleoptera; family Scarabaeidae; genus Popillia; species Popillia japonica. The sequence goes on from SMLS01072631.1 coordinate 15,462, forward strand.
TCTGACGTTCGTAACTGTCGATAATTTCCATGAATATTCAAATCCCATGAAAGCATTTCCATGCGAAATAAATTTATAACTGTGTACGCTGCCAAAAGATCGTGATTGACCTACTGTACTAACACCTCCCGATTTATGTATATCCTTGATATATCAAAGCAATAATCAATGTTGTGTAATTATACTGGGTGTAATAAGTATTACACAATATACACATGTAGCAAAACTAAAAGGATATCACGCAGAAGACTCCAAGAACATTAATGCCAACTATAATTATCAGAAAAGCTATAATATGGAAAATATATTATAACGTTTAACATATACCGAAGACTACAAATAGAAATGACAAAAATTGTCCTTGTTTGAATTCTTTTTGACTTCAATATTGTTTCCAATTTATGTATCAGAATATTGTAGACCAAGCAAAACCAAGTATCTTGAAGCAGCACGCATATTCTGAATATTTCCATTATCTAGACACAAGGCACAATGTTTGGATTTGTTGTAAATCAGCAAGAAAGGTCAGTACTAGAGAGTATGCGGAATACTCCAGAAATATCAACTATTCTCATATTACCGAATTGAAACCGATAATCTAGGAACATCAGATGGCTATTGCCATTTCATTTCTCGAGAAAATAAACGGAACTACCCAATTTTAACCCGAATTTGATAATGAGTGAGAAAACCAAATTTCGATTAAATGGTTTTGTAAACAGGAAAAACTACGTACATGGCCTACGAAGAATTGAGAACTAGTTCATAAGCAACAAAACTGAAACTGAACGAAAGAGCAATATATCCGCTATGAAACATCGCATGAAGTGAATTCCACTGACCATCACATCGACTATCCGCTAAGCGAGTATTTGCAATGAAACCTGCACGCTAACACCTGAAAAAAGTTATGGACAACAACAACAAGAACAAGAATATGTTGTTAAAAAATATAGCATCGCTATTAAAGCTAATGCACAATTTTAGAAGTTCTTCGTGTGGAAGGTACAACATGCCCCTTTTGAGGAAGGTATCAAATCAAAACTTCGAAGTTTGTGCAAAATAGTATGATTCTATACAGAGTCGGACGTTTTGTACACCGTGGAATATAGACAACCATCTGTATGTTTCTTTTATCTAATGATTCTAAAATTGCTTAGATGAAATGATATAAGTTGGTTGCTGTAGACGTAGGCAGTTCTTTTAATAAATCCATGTCGATATTTTGGTACCCATAGGTTTGCAAGCTTGCAGATGTGATGGGCAATAATTTTAGACTGACTACATTTCATAAAATTGGAAAAATAGATTGAATGGCCTCAGGGAATATTCAATACAATTACACAAGAAGAAGAAGTACAACCAGAGCCCACTCTCAAGGAATGCTGGACTGGTGCGCCAAAATCGGCGGACTTAGCAATCGGACTCCGTATCTCTGATTTCCTCATAATCAAAGGTCGGCCGATCTAAGTCCTTTGGCCGCTGTGCGTGTAAAAAATGAATAAGAAACTATTACATTTTAGAGGACTTTCGAGCTGTGCAATGCCAATCCCACATTTTATCCACATCAGCTTGTACCTGGTTATGATTAATATGTACTTGTTGCAGTTAGTTAGTATTGTTATTTAAGCTGCCTGTGTTTCAAAATTACTTCTATAAGGAATAACAACTAAAAAGTTACCAACACAAAAAATCATTATTTCATAATGGGCTGTAGTCGTTGATTAGTTAAAGCGGAATGTTAATATTAAAACTTTCTTAAAAATTCTCTGCAAAGATTTAAACATACAAAGCACTATTATTGTAAATATAGCATTCGTAAAAAATGCCAGTATATTACAATAGTTTTCCCACAAATGTTGGTGTACGTAAATCCACAATGTTCAAGTAAATAAATCTGTATATTGTATTTCCATACTTAGAATACAATCTTAAAGAAAGTTTTACTTGTTACAGGAAAATAAAACCGATTCGGCAATAGACGGCGAAGAAGAAAATGGCGACGCGGACCATGACTCTCTGGAGAATGGCAGGGATGGTCTTACCGGAACGCCAGATTCAGCACACTCACGAAACGACAAGGAACTAGAGGAATTGATGGACGTTGAATCTACAGCCAAGACGTGCATAATGCACGCCCTAAGTATTGTTAGTGCGCCAACGTCCCAGCCCGGATCTTCACCGCCGCCACTGGCAGCAGTTGCGCCCCTTACCGTACCAGGCGACGACTGGAAGCCCCAAGGGCATACGCGTCTATCCCCTAAAATACGGCACGAACCGTATTAGTAATTTACAAGTTTCAATATACACATAGATTTCTCTTTATTGTATTTTACTTAGCTTTCACTGTATTTGTCCTCATCAATATGTTTTTATTGCAAGTTGTATTATTATTAGATGTTGTGTGTGTCTTTTCTTTTTCTACAAGAGTACAGAATGGTTACGATTCTAAGTATTTCACACCAATAACCAAAGTCAAACTAATATTTGTCGTTTGCCGGCAGAGTATCGATTTAATTTGTAAAAATAGATGGCTATTTTGAGTTTATAAGCGCGATCAAAATCTTATTTATTTGGCAAAAAATAATGCTTTCAATTCAATGATTATTGCCAAAATCTACAAAATCGTAGGTACTTACAGCGCCCATCGTTTTAAAGCAGCCTAGTCCAATCTCTTCTGCTGCCAATATGTTGTTTGAATTCGTATATGCTTGTGTGTTTTAGGCAAAAAATCAAATGAAAGCACTTGAGATACAAATACAAATTCAACAAGTGTAACCATACTTGATGTTGTATTCCAACCGTTTTCCATAGCCATAGACTGACTTGAAAGTCTGAAGGAAAGTCTAAATTAATAGAAATTATAAGAGACAACGACGCTGAATTAAAATGGACCACACTCAATAGTTTATACTACTTAAAATTTAGTCAGAGCCTATCATTAAAATCTTAAACATTCTGTACATCTTCTTAGTGAATAGAAATTAAACGAAAAAGTTATCATCGAATCTTCGCATTTGATTAGTTTCTTAATTTTGCGGGAACAAATGAAGTATACATTGACTAATATAAGTGTCCTTAAATTTCATCCGCACTTAAGGAACGGGTGTAAGTACGGCAGGTTAGATTGGTAGAAAGGTAAATAAGGTCTATAAAAAAAAAACAAATCATTCACGCTTTGGCTTATAGTAGAGATAAGTTCAGGGGTGTGGGGGAAGTGGAAGAAGAAGAGTGCCCTAAATCATAATACCATACCCCGTTAGCTTCCCTTTGATACCAAGAAATTGTCAGCACGTTGTCATTATTAACAATTTTTTTTATCTCTGGTGAGTGCAACTACAGTGGCTTCCAAGCAGTACTGCTTGTCGGACTACCACTATAGTTCTTGTGTGTTGTTTATAGGCGTGGTGATAATATTACCTCCCCATAGATAATATTGCGTTGTGAATTATTCCCCAACCAGCAATGATACTCGACCAGAGAACCGATCCGATACCATTGTCACCGGATTCAGCATTCGAAGTCGAGATGTAGAAATTCAAAAAAATTATCAATTTCCCTAAAAATGGTTTCAATGTCACACTAAGGAGCTGCTTCATTAAATCTAAATTTCATGAGCTTTAGCTCCAAGTTTGAAAGCATAATTGTTGAAATCTACTTCGTCTTCTAATTTTTAAAGTAGTCATATAAACACGTCTTTATGTAACTTGGGACTATCATTGTAATGCTTATAATTTAGAACAAATCTTAATTCTACCAACATATTTTATATCAACCAGTAAGACTGTAACCTCGGCAATGTTTTTTTTTCAATGACTCGATAACCGCAGTGGTTAGATGGCTACCTAGCGAGGTGGCAGATCGTTAGTTTGGCGAGATAATGCTGAGCAAGGCCACTGAACCCGTGTAAACACTCTAATTGATTTACATACATATATGTATGTATGTACCATAATAGTAGCAACAACATCCAGACAATTAATACAGGTAAGAAGCCGCTGCAACTAGTACCCAACAGTAAATGGTTTAGAAGTACATTATGAAATGGTGCTGTAGGCCTAGAACATACCTCTAGTACGAAGAATTGGTTGTTTAGAGTGTTGCATATGCTAGATGATACATGAAAAAGTAGAGATAAAATCTTGCGAAGACTCATATCTAGTGTTAAAGACGGATTGAAATATTAACGCTATGAAAAAGAGTCATGCAATACGAATAACTCAAATAAACTAAACTACCATGCATTTTTATTTAACCACTTGTAATTGTAAATAGTTCTATACCGATCTAAAATAGATAACCTTTTTTGGGTAGGAGCTGCACTTCGTGATCAATAATTACAAGATTAATATTTAATAACTTGTCGAGTTAATGTTTCTTCAGCAGTGAAGCATGCAATATTCCGCCATTAAAAAGACGAGGATGAAGTTTAGGAGAACTGAAATTTGAATATTTCATTTGTTCCGACTTTTCATCTAGGTTTAGTGCTAATTATTCGACTTCTAAGACAGTTGAAGAAAACTTTCATGTATCATAGTAAATTTATAGAATATATAAGGATATATAGATATAATCGGCAGTAATTTAGAACAAAATAACTCATTTATTAGTCAATGACAATCCTTGAAGTTTTATGTCAAATGAAATACATAGCACATATAATGTATGATTGTTTTAGAAGTCCTCATTTGAGAAATATATAACCTATATTTATTGTTAGTATATGTGTACCTAAACTTCAAGTATTTGTTTATCTGTTCTAAAATCTTTTTGTAATAATTAATTAAATAAGAGATAAATAGAATAAGCTTTTTTGAATGCATTATAGTATATACTGTGTTTTATAGATATTATTTATTATAAGAATTTATACATTATAGAATGAAAAATTGAGCAGTATGCATTATTTATACAAACTTCTAATATTAATTAAGTAGGCTAATAGCATCCTTTTCGAGTGCAGAATTTGTAATAAATTGATAAAATATAATGAATACTGCTTTGATATCTACAAGAGAATTATACGTTTTCCAGCAGTTTCCCTGTAAATATTTGTGTAAATTATATAAAAAAATCGACATATCATAAATTGTACTTTAAGAATTATATAGGTAAAATCATAAACTTTATTTCGTTTTCGTTTGTTTGAAATAATATATAATATATAATTAAAGAAAAAACATTACTACGCAAAAGGGGAAAGAAATTAAAAAAAAGAACTAGGTTAACATTTTTAAATGTACTTATTACGATAGCTATTAAACATAGGGGTTAAATCGTGTTACAAAAAGATATTTATAAATGAATAGAAATTAAAGATTATATTATTATATATTTAAAATTAAGACCAATTTTATTAAGATGAAAATTCGTTGCCTGATGTAAGTCTATAATATGAATTGATTAATTTCTAAAGAGGTGGTACTTTTCTAAATATGTAATGTAAGCAGTGTAAGAACTAATTCACCTATTACTTACGACTAGTAATCGAGTATACCAAAATATTAGTTTTGTACAAGCGATTCTAATTCTTTTACCGGACAGTCTTTATCTTGTTTAGTAAAAGTATGCATACCAAGGTAAACGTAGCGTAGTAACCTAAGAGGTTGTTTTGATTTTTTGACCGCGTCCACAAATGTAAGTGGCGTCTTTGCCTTGTAACCTACTCAGTAGAGCTTTTGTTTTCAATTTTACGCTGACGACCATGTTATCTACATATATATGTATATGTACTATACTCTCACAATGTACTAGTCATTAAATATATGTCCTCCATTGTACTAGGTTGTTTTATTCCATTGAAAACTATTTAGTCCTGCCAATCCTACCAAAGAGTAAAAAATAAATAGAACGAGCAAAGTTAAGTGAAACAAAGTGAGACTCTATCTGCTCTACACAGGTGTAACTACATCAGACGACGTTGTTAAGCATATTATTGTTTCTTAGTCAATAAGACTTCATATTATTCGCAACCAACTCTAGTAGATTAATACAATAGTGAATTACAGATAAAGCGCGTCAAATGAGTTTGATAAAGGTAAAGAAATACGTGGTCAACTTAACATTGAGTATTCAGAACCACCACTTAATAGCGGTGGAGATAGCTTACATAGGTGGATATATACATAGGTCTCAACAAATGCTCCATTTGGCACCTCCTGTCACCGCTGGTACGGCGTTAATGCATCTCTATTTAAATCAAACACGCTAAAATTCTCCTTTTGATAGATTATTGCGGATTATTAAGCATAAATATTCATCTTTGGCAGAAGATACAGAGTGCATCAGAACAAATGCATAGATTACGGGCAACGGGAAGAGTGTGGTAGTGCTTTATGAATTACCTCAAAATGCGTCACTGTGCCTTGTTTGGATCAGCTGCAAGTAAGTCATGTAAAGTCATTTTGACACACTGAGCCTTTAGATTAACGTTTCAATAGGTGCGGATTAGATTCGACGCTGGTGGTTGCAGCGTTTTAAGAACTACTCCATACTATAAAATATTGGAAGGTCAAGGCAACAACTGCTTTAAGTTATTCTTATAAAATAGATCTATGTAGTCTATGTGATAAATAAAAGTGATTTTCCCTAGATGAATGCGTGACAGGCTATACCTTAAATCTACTAACTGACCACCAAGCCCACTTCCAGTCACCTGGCTCTATTAAGATGCTAAGTTATAGTCGTTTGATGATATTCCGCAAGTGATAGGCGATATTGCATGTATTAGAAGCGCGAGAGTCCTACTTTTTAGAAGAAAATGAAGCTGCGCCTACTATGACATGACTTTGTAGGTTTGTTGCTGAAATATAGTTTCAATGGGACTATAGCATCCTATTTCGCGGCAAGTAACTCATTTTCTGGAGCTACTTCATAGAAAAAATGTATTTCGACCGTCTTTCAACCATCACTACTTTGATAGAAGCAAACTGAGGAAAAATGGTAAAGGTGTTTCAAATTTGGGTTATATTATTTTTCAGGACTAGACTTTACAATCCTATAATAATTCGCAAAATATCTTATCATTTTTTTTATTTAGGTACTCGCCTTGAAAGTCCACTCATTTTTTTTCTGTCGAATTCTGTATTTCAGTTACACATGTGAATGGTTGGTGGCTGACCAAGAGAGAAACAGTATCTGCATAACCTCATCATTCAAGATTATTTGAAGACTATTTTACACAAGAAAGATATTTTGTATAAACTCCACGATGATAACACGATATAGTACTTACAAGTGATAAGAACGAACTATTGAGTAATTACACGTCTTTATCTTATTAAATTGACAGCGATAAAAAATTATTATTAGCGCTAATTATTATCGCCAAAATCAGCTTGTATGGTTGCTGGTATAGAATGCCTCCAGGCACCAATTTTGTACTTGCTTCCACGCATTTACCAGAGGCTATCATAGCGCAACATCATTTTGAAAGTCAACATAATTCGGCATTTACTCCCAACACTTCACTGCCAACACCATTTAAGTATATTCTTGGTTAGGTGAGTATTGAGATTTCTAGCGAACACGTTCGACAAATTGTCACACAATATATTTTAATTCCAATTTTTAGCGAGTTTAAAGCCACGTAACTGCTTTTGGTTCACGTTAGCAACAATTCCCAATTAACGTTATGTTGATTAAGGTGGGACAACATCCGAAATACTTCAATACAGGACACAGCAGTCGTAACAATCTACCCACAATTAGTAAATAAACACATACAAGAAATTCTTTATAGCATAGTTCTCTTTCTGATCTAGACATCCTCCACTGAAAAATCTAACAAGACGTAATATTCATATGTGTTGTGTAGACGTGCATTATATTCCCCCATTTAAAACCTAAATGGTCCTTTACATGGGAAAGCTTCTGTATAAGTTAAAGCAAGTAACTATCATTGCTTGTCCTTTCTTGGCTTTTACTATCCTACCTTGATCAAGCCTCTGTCTTATGCAATCGCAAATTATCCATCTATCGGTCGTTATAAGTATTTAGGCGTTGTTTGAAAAATTTCATAGATTTTTTCTTAATAAATGTGAGTAGTATGTTCGTAAGTCAATACGAGCATAATAAGAACCGGAATCGGAATAATTTATTATATGTTGTTTGTAATTTAATCAGTTCTATCTTTCTACAACATCTACTTTATTCTTAAATAGGAACTTGTACAAATACATAAAGACATTCTATCTTTCTTAAAAGGATATTACAGAATAAACAATAAGCTTATAGCTGCATCCTATGTGTTTCTTAGCTACTACTGCTGTCTTTTTGCAGTACTTATTTACGTACCGTAAAATGCGGTGAAGTTGACCAATTTTCAACTTTAATTGAAAATAGGTAGTATGGAACATTAAAAGATCAAAAAATGTTTTCTACTATCACATGGGAATAAATAGGTATCACCTTCAAATATAGTAGTTGAACATATAATATTTAATAGCCATTAATCCAGAAAAAATATATATTTGATATACTTTGTTCTTTAAAAATGGTTTTGGGATAATTGGGGTTGACCAACTTGACCGACTTGACCAAACTAAAGCAATCTCTAACTTACAACTAACACTTTATTTGACTAAATGAAGGAAAAGCTCCGTAATATATCTTTCAGTTTAGATTATTATCTAGATACAAGAACTTATTTTGCATATATACTTTATCTAGTACATGGAACTTTTCATTCACTACTTTTAAGTCAAAGTTTAATGACTTCATATTGTAACAAAATTGCAAAGACCTGTATATTTTTTTCAAAAATATAACAAACGATTTATTGCATAAAAGGCAAGTAAAATTGTACCAAAGGTCGAAATATGCGTAAACATTTATAAAAAAATTACAAGTACGAAGATTACCTATGTAGTAATAAAAACTTTTTGAAATTTTCGGTCGACTTAACCCCAACGGTCATCTACACACCATTTTACGGTACTTAAGATACTTCTTACTTAAGTCTTGTCTCTTATGTTCCTCAAAGCAATCTCTTCCATCATATCCTTCACCAACCACCACAGTTTAACTTACACTGCCCAAATGATCTGACCAGTATAACTATGATTTGGTTGCTCAATACTGTACAACAGAGTTAGCGCTAAACTTATGTTGTGTGGTTTCACTGCTATTCACTAAATTTGACATTAATTGTCACCACCATTCCACCATTGACTTTGTTCTAAACTAAGAAATCGGAAAAAATAATTGAAATGAATTAGAATTGAATGAATTGAAACAAGAACAAATTTGATTTTCCGTTACAATTCAATGCAACGTGTTAGTTCAATTAAACATACATATATTGAGTAGCCTTAGACGCAATTGTAATAAAGTTTGTAATAAATAGTTACGTTACAGGATTTTCCAGTCTGTACAAACACCTCTAGTGTTCTAAATAATTAATATCCTCAAACCCATTAAAACCATCTTCTGCTTGCCGAATAATTGATGTGATGTGAAAATTAAAGCAATTCCCGGCTCGATTATAATTGGTTTTAATTCGTTGCGAAGCTGTTTCGGCGAAAGGCAATTGTTATGCCAAACAAATTGAACTAACTACAATTTGTCAAGGAAACTCGTAAATATGGTGAAGATGCGAAGAAGCAAGGGCAAGAGTGCTCTTGGAAACAATATACGCGAACGGTGGTACGTCCGGGACTATTTCCAAAAAAAGGAAAATTCTAAACAATACAATGGAAAGAAAACAAACCCCGTTAAGGGAGGGAGATGAAGAAATAGTCGAAAGCAGTCCACGAGATAGCGACTTCCACATCCAGAAATAATAGTTGTCTTAAGTACTCTCAGTCAGGTCACATTGTCATAATGTTTAAACTCTCTTCTCTCAAGTCTCTAGACAAGAGGATGAACCAATTTTCCCAACGCGCACTCCACGTCGTGCGCTCGCGTTATTCAATGCGATCCCGCTGAATACCGACGCTCGTAGTAAACAAACAATAGACCTTAATTAATTTTGATTAATTAATTTGACTCTCTTTAACCTTAAAATTTATTTTACATTCAATTCAACGAACTAACGAAACAAACGTATACGATTGGTAGTAACAACCAACGTGGATACTTTCGCTAAACTCATGAGCGTATTTATACATGGAGAGAGCAGAACGACGGGAACGTAAGTCCTCTGAATTCAATTACAGTTCGGGGAATTACTTGCCACCTTGCCATCTCAAGTCAACAGTACGCCACAACGTCAAGTAATTCGGAGTATTTATTCAAAACATACTATATGTGTGCAAATCGCAGCGTGACTATTTGCGTTAGCTCTTTACCAGCTTCAGATTGAATAAGTGAATAGTGTACCATTTGTGCGCGTAACACCTTGACGCAAGATATTTCGTTTCTGGAATAACACAATAAGAAGAATCTAAATCTACACGTATGTTTTATTCAATCAAATGTCTGTACAAATTTGCAGCATTACAACTTCCTCCAGAGTTTGCGCAATTTTTAAATGTTGCTGTGTATCTTTCGAACTATTAAAAGTCTTCTCTAATATAGCTTGCATAATTTTGGTCTCAAAGATGATGTAATCTATCTTAACAAAAAGTTAGAGAACTTGAGACGACCGAATAAAGTTGTTTATATTAAACAAAACTAAAAGATGTGAAGTAATTACAGCAGATGGAAAAAATATTAGTAGAGATGGCAGTCATATCCATAACAATAAATCCAGAATTTGATAATCCTCAGTTGTTCTTTCGAAACTGAGAATGAAATTTAACAAAAAATTGGACATTGGTGGATATGGTACTACAGAAAAGTATATCCTACTGTATCACTAAACTTAAATTATTATCATTCGCACAGTGTACTTGTGAGTAGCAAGCGATAACTTGATTAAGAAACTCAGCCACTGGGTTTGGCGAAAGCTGAATCTTCTATTGTCTTACTGTAGTTTATAAATTGGTACTAATAGATCAAGCTTTCAATATTTTAAATATATGAACTTCTGGATATATTTGGTCTAACCTGTATTAATATTTTGTTAGATCTTTATTCTTAAACTTCAATTCTTAACCGCTTTTCGTTTCAAGATGTTTCGACAAAAAGAGATATACTAACAGTGAATCATGATGCAATCTTAGAAGTTACCTAATTGTAAGTTTACTTGAATGTTGGCTCAGTTAAAATGTTTGGACAAATAAAAGATATTTTAATTTACTTTTTATGACAAATGGTGTTGTTATCTTGCTTGGTAAGATATTAAAGAGGTAGCAGAAATTTTTGGTTAGTCCAATATCGTTATATCACCGTGTTAGGTAATTGCGTGCCTATTCCTAATTTTATTTATTCCATTTAAGATTGACAATGTATTTGAGTAGCCGCCTACCTACTGCGGGAACCTACATATATAAATGATTACCTACTCTGAAATAGATGCTCATCCGGTAATAGTTTGTATTTAAGCCTATTTGCAATATTTTGCCTCCTAAAGTGACAAGAATTGCCAAAGAGATATCGTGCCCTTGCAAAATTGCACAATTGTGACCTTTTGTGTGTTCACAATTAGCGCGTTTTTATTGCAATGCGTGAGCATTGTAATATACTTATTATTTGGACATTTAGCAAGATGAGATTTGCTTGGGAAATGAAAAAGATTACATCAGTATACTTAAAAAAAATTATTACTCGAATAATAAAGGGGGGGAATATCTTTGCCATAATTGTTCTCTCTTCCAGACAAAAACAAGCCAACTCCAACCTTAACCAATTTTTTGTACTCGCTGAAGGAAATCAAATGACGGCGTAAGATCAAACCAGAAACTACTGTAACACGCTTACCATCATCCCAACAGTCATGAATACATTGAACAAAATCGCTTATGGTATCGAAGGCATCCATGGTTAGTAAAATTATATATAGTACAAATAAAAATAAAGTGCATAAGATATACAACAGATTTTGTTTAGGGATATGAAAGTGGTTTTCATGTTCTTCTTACGAAGAATTCTGCCGATATGATTAGTAACACAGTGAATGTAGGGGATGATCCTATCAGCAGGATTCTTAGGAAGAAGAACATCAAAACCACTTTCAAATCCCTAAATAAAATCTTTGGTAAACAGCCATCTTACTAATTTTTGATAGCATATTCGATAAAGTGTTCTGACGATAATTATTAGAATTGGTTGGTTCTTCTCTTTAAAATAATAGATATCACGGCACCGTTCCACATATAGGAGAATTCTTCTGTAGATACTGATAAGTTTATTAGAACTCATAAGAACATAGAATGTATAGAATATCTTGTGTCCATGTAGTCTGTTATAAATTCATGAGAATATAGAGGGTATCAAATGAATAGTGTCGGAAAAATAAACAATATAAAACTAATACCACAAGAAAGGTAAATCCAAAATAATTACATATATATTGCATATATTCAAATAATTTTTCCTTTAATAATTGGCAGGTTAAATAAGTTTTGTTGAATCCGGACACCTATGTACAAGAAAAAACGCTACAAAAATTTCTAATAGACAAGACGTAAGACATCCAGTTGAATGATATATAAATAAATGCTTATTGCACTCTATGAATGCATTTGTTTACGAAGCAGCTGAATTGCGCGTGTAGTCTATTCACAAATATTCTATTTATAACAAGATCACACATTTACTACAGATTTTCTTCATTTCGACCTGTTTTTATTTTCGTACGAATCAGGAGTTTTTGTTTTTTTGTTTTCCTAATGATCTGGTAATTAATAATTTACTACTGTTTCTCCGTAGATTAAAATTATGTCCATGTACTCAGTATTCGTACAACTTGCCATAATGTACACATAAGACAACGAATGCCTGTAAATGACTCAAAGTTCTGCCTGTGTTGCCCATCCATTTATGCGTTGCGCTCGAGCATCAGGGCCGGGCTGAGATTGAAAAGTATTATTTTCTCGTTACTGCGACAAAGTATTCATTTCTTGGAATTTAGGTTTCCATTCCATTAGCTTTAACCTCTTTTATTTTCATAGACTATTCATTAGACACTCTGTATTCTCTTTCAATCTCTAAAGTTTGACAGAAATCTCCTACGAGGACATTTGGTCAATCTTAATGTTGAAGTGCGTTTATATAAAGTCGTACTCCAGCATATAATTCTGTATCAACTTCTGCATCGATTGATGTAAACATTCTCAACATACTTATCACTAATTAGTTCTGCTGCTTTGGCCATTTTAAGGACAAACCACTGCAAGTAAATGTCATAAAACTGAAATTTGTTCAATCAAAGTTACTAGCGGTAAATCTATCGACCCTCCTTTCAGAAACTCGGTGTCCACTAAAAGAATATCTATTGGTAGCTCGCCTCTATTGTTTCTCCATTTCGACAATCGTATTATTGCCATTCGTATATTTCTGCTGGTAAACAACCAAACCAGCACGTGGAAGAAAAGGAAGTCATTCCGTATGCTCGAATTGTAGACATCGAAACAAGACGTGATCCTTTTCGCTGCCGGCAACTAAAGCAATGGCAATTTATCAGCGGGCGTACGTCTAAAAGTTGTCCGTGCTGAATAGTACCGTCACGCGGTAATCCCACGGCACAAGAAAAATCCAACGGAAGCCCCAGTGCATGCGTGCTCCGCTGGTAAGAGGATTCCGTGGCCCATGGGAAGATACTAGATTTATGTCTTGCGGAGTAGTATGTCTGTCCCGAGCTTTATTGGATTGTTATAATGTGTTTGTCTGCTTTTCTCTCTTCGTGATTCTTTCTTGTGCATCAGCTCGCGTTTACTTGATGTACTATTGCTATTATGTTGCCATTTTGTGTTACGACTTGGTTTGTATACAGACAAATCTGAGATATTTGCGTACACCTAACTAATCGGCTTTTAATTTATTTATGTACATACTTACAGTGTTTTATATTGAACATGCAACATTCAGATAATACTACAGTCGTAATAAGATCAGTTATCATTAATAATAATAAGCCTTTTGAATGCTGTTTGAAATGTGCGAGTTTTTATACGAATCAACATAAAAATTCAATAAAGGAAAGCAGATAGTTCGTATACAGTTTCAACTGTGGGACTGCAATAATTAAATAATTTTAAAATATTCAAAACTGTTGAGATTACCCAAATCGCACTATACAACCAGTTAGTCTAGAAGCGCACCTAGGGATCTAGTTTCCTCAAGTAAAAATCAATGTATGTAGTCTTGGTAGTTATCGTAAATCTTGTAGACGTATAGAAAAGATACATCATAAGACAAAATTCTGTGTTTTAGTTTCTGTTTTAAAGCAATTTATATCTAACAACCATAATGTAGTTGTGTGTTAGTTATAAATGCCATAACATATGGAAGAACATAAAACATCATTTATACTGGATGTAAAATATTACAAATTATAACGTTAAAAGCTTTATTTGTATAGCACTCACTTTTCCCATATAAATCAACCGAATAGATTGCGCTAGTTTTACCCGAGACATTTACAAAATTTTCGCAAAGTAAATGTATGTCATTCGCTTTTACCGTGACACATATCAGCAAATGTAATGTAGGAAAGAGTAGGTACCCCGCCAAGAATACAACCTTTAGCAACCGTAGTCCTTGGGCTACACGGCGAGACACGTGAATCGCTAAAGCGGTATGTAATATTAATGAAATTTAGTCATTTCCTGTGATATATGTAGCCGTAGGCAGTATTTTAATGGGTGTAAGGCAGTGCTTTCTACTCAGGGAGTGTATATTAGCCTCACTTAGGATATTTAAAAGCTTTAACAGGCCAGGTTGTCGCGTGCTGCAGTTATATTACGCAGACAGCGGGGCATTCATCACCACCACCGTGCCCTCACTGGGTTGCACCGCAGCGCTAATTGTGTTTTATGACGAGACCAACCCACTAATTTTTCTATACCGAAATCAAAATAAGAGAATATACTTCCTCAAAATAAAATTTACTACAGTGTTACAAGATGTATGTATGTATGGCGGGGACATGATGGTATAATCATACATATTGATTGATAAAACGTGTAAACGATAATAAAAATGTTCTGATATCAGTTATACACGCTCTGTCAAAATGCTGTTAAAACTCTTTACTTTTTGATTTTACCAGTTTCATTGCAAGTATTTTAAAGATTGACTGTTTAACAAGCTTTAAAGCACGAATATTTTATCAATGGTAGCGTAAGGGGATGAAACTACGCCCCTCATTAATGGCAGGCATGTTTGGATTAGAAAGCTTTTCCAAAATCATATAAACGCGGCTGACATTATTGAAAGCCTGTGAATTTGTTTTCTGTGCGTTTGACTGTTACTTGTCCGCACAAAATCTTTACTTACTCCACGATTCTTAAGATTGCGACACAGGTTACAACGTAACAAAGATTCTATAATTGCAATGTATGATGATTTTACGTGTCGTTATTGAACACTTACTCTTATATACGTTTTGATTTTTCAAGGTAACCATTTTTGACTCTTGATATTGACTTTTTGACAGTTTTTTTCTTCAGACGTGAAAATGAAGATCTGTAATTTTCCTGAGCCTGGAGACTTATTGGTGTAGCAGCTATTAATGTTTCAGGCTATATTTTAGTCAGCGTTTTTTCACAGATGCTTTAAATCGTGCCGACTTGACAAAAAACAAAGGTTTTTTAGTCTTTAAATCCGTATTGTTACATTAAGCTGTTAGTTTGTTTCCGCCATTCTTCTAAAAATACAAAAAAAGCAATCTTTCTACATTGTACTGAACCTTACATGACCGGCGCAGAAACTAAACATGTTACTAAACTAAATGAACTGGAAGAACCAATACATAAATAAAAAATCGAAAAGTGCTAGGCTGGAGAACAAATTATGACAGAAATGATACAAGAAATGACAAAAAGAAAAAGAATTAATGTTGAAAATATATAACAGAATGTAAAGATAAG
The DNA here is from genome assembly GCA_004785975.1 of Popillia japonica. Classification (NCBI taxonomy): domain Eukaryota; kingdom Metazoa; phylum Arthropoda; class Insecta; order Coleoptera; family Scarabaeidae; genus Popillia; species Popillia japonica. Next base: position 31,376 of record SMLS01072631.1, read on the forward strand.
AGGATGATTGCAAGAACTCACTGAATGCAGTAATTATATAGGAATATCGCTTGTAACTATTGGAATGAACATTCTCGAGCAAATAATAGATAAGAGATTGAGAACAAAACTCAAAAAAATGTTACACGAGTCACAAAGTTGGTTTAGAAGAGGAAGAAGCACACAAGACCAAATGTGCTCCGTGAAACAAATATAAAAAGTATCTCGAGAAGAGAAGAAAGTATCCTTAGCATTTATAGATTTAGAAAAAGCATTGGATAAGGTGCCAAGAGAAAGATTGTGGAATATATGAACAATAAAAGGTGTCAAATGTGGCAAATGAGATATTCAAAACAAAAGAGGGACTCCGCCTAGGAAGAAGTCTGAGCCCAATGCTCTTCATTATTTACATGGACGACATTATCAAAAAAAGTAGAAGTAAAAGTAAAAAGGTCAAAGTTGGAGACCTTAACTTAAATGTAGTCGAGGTTTAATGTAGACGATGATTACTAAGATGGAATATGACACTAAAAGACAGTGGAACGATAATAAATAATAGCAAAACCAAAGTAATGGTAGTGGGAGATGAACAGGTAAATACGAAAATCGAGGTAGAAGGAATTGAAATAGAATAAGTGAGAATATTCCAATACTAAGGAGTACAAATTGATGGAAAAAGGATTCAGGGCGCTGAGATTAATCAAAGAATAGAAAAAACTACAAAGCTTTAGCATACCATGAGGAATAAATTTATTAATGGAAAATATAAGACAAACTAAGAGGGTATGGGAAGCAAGCATAATGAAAAATAAAGGAAGAGTAATGGCAAGGATAGATTCTATAAAGGGCTTTCATTTAATACCGAACCCCACGTGACATCTATTAAATACGCAACCCATTTAACAGTATGATAACATATTTTTAAAAGTAAAATTCCGCCAGAACTTTTTATTTACATAAGTATATTGACAATTAAAATTGTACAGGTTAGGTTTAAATTGTAAATAATCACAACTAATAAACAACAAAATAATTATAATAAATGCTGAAAGTGGTTTCAGTCAACAGATATTTACTCTGCGTCCCTGCTTTCTTCTTACCTTCAAAAATGTGACCAATTGAAATATAACTCAATCTATCACCTGTGGGTTATGTGATATATTTTTCAACGTTAACTAGTTGTTTCACAAAATATATTTAATACTTCGCAGCACATAAAATTGTTTTTATTTTTTTCTCTCTCCTTCTACTGACCGATACAAATTTATCGAAGTTAAACGTTTAAATCAGCTCTTTTAAGATTATAACGTTGCCACTAATTATCTTCAAACGGCAATCAATTTTCCGATCATCGGAATCTCGAGTGGCTGCGGGAATCGACAGCCAACCGATGGGAATACCGGAAAAGTAGAACGCCGTTGCCGGAGCCAATTTGAGCTGCTGCAGGCGCTACAGATCGATGACTTGTTAAGGGTGTCATAGAGATGTAAGTTATTAAAACTTAAAGTGGACTGACTAGGATATAATTTAGAGGACAGATGTGTCGGGACGCGCTCCGCTCATCAATCACGCTTTTACGTCAAGCGAACCGAGTACGGCAAAGGGATTTTAACACAGGCAGATCGGACACGTCTTCAATTATCTTAAATGGAAAAGAGATGGATTCTGAGTATCTATGTTACTTTTTATTAGTGAAAGTACAATTAACTTTACATCATCTAATCGTTTTAATTACTACACTTACTGTCTGTGAACATTATCTCTTCAATATACGTTATATAATTTTGTAGTTTATTGCACATAATAATAATAATTAAAATATTAAAATAAACGAATACAATCTTATTGGAAGCAACGTAGATTGAACGTTTAAAATGAACTTCCACTTCAGAAAAACAATATTTTCTATTCATTACGGTTTCTAAAGGAAGCAGATGGCAGAACGGCGTGATAATGATCCTTGAGGTCATTTAAAACTCTTCTTGGTTTTATACTGTTACTAAGATACTGCTTAGCTTTATCATTTTGTAAACTATTAGAATGACTGCCAAAAATACTAATAACACCTAATCGCTTTCTTGGAATAATTAAACTAATGCTATTTAACTGATGTATGTATGTATGTACATAGATGACCTATAGCAGCGCCAACCTATCATACAGAACTAGTTAGCACCAAATTAGATTTCTTAATGGAACAATGTAGATAATTGACATTTTAGGTGGCTTTTCTCTACAGAAGAATGCATAAACCCATTTCTTTTTGTATTTTTGAACATACTGAACGTAGCAAAACACATTTGAACCAATAGTGTTATCAAAAAGGATTTCTAGAGATCTAAACAACTATAAATTTTAGACTACCAATTCCTTTAGCCTTTTTGGAAAAAGGAACCGAAAGTAATTAAAAAACATTTTGTTTTTAGAATTGGTTCTAGAATCGAAGTTGGAATCAACATCTTGAAGAGCTGATAGACAAGTGCAAAGGAGTACTAGTGACCACCCCCAGCACAATTGGGAAAAACTACGTATAATGCATTGGCTGTACACTGGAGTGGTACCTAGACTTAAGATGTATCCTTACCCATGGCTATCTGATTTAGTAGATAAATGTTATACAGAAGCAAGCAATTAGAAAGCTCGCAAAGGTACAGAGGTTAGTTTGCCTGTGTGTGCCGCCAAAAAGCAAACCTGCCCCAGAATACTTCAGGGTATTTCTCTCTCTTTATTATGGGCTGTGACACAATGACTCCCAAGCTCTCCTTCGACAAACCGTTCAAGATTGGTCTACATTAGCGTAAATGGAGAGTAAAACAGAAACCTGCAATCCAAACTCAGATCTAGTACGTAGACGGGTCAAATAGAACGACAGGTTCTGAAGCAGGCATATATGTACATATGGTGAAAGCTTGAAGCATGAAGCATATACAATATTAAGGCAATATACCAACGTACATCAAACAGAAATTCGAGCAATAGAGATAAGTGCCCGAAGGTCATTGGAAAAAGAACTTAAGGGTCAGCTGATTCATATCCTATTGGGTACACAGCCGACCCTAAAAACATCGCATCAGATAACTTCAAAACTACCTTGGGACTGCTTGAAAAACCTAAGAACCGTGGAAAATACATTAGAAAAGTACGTTGGTGTAGGAGCTGAGGCATAAAGGCATACCAGGCAATTAATTAACAAACAAGCTGGGAAGAAAGGTATCTGCAACGATGCTCACTGAACCAGAACCGGATCTGGCAATTACTAAGACTGCAATACGTGGTGCAGTGGCTGAGAGGATTAAAAAAAAACACACCAGGTAGGTACACTGGAACAGCGTCGGAGGGCAGTTACATAGCAAACGGATAATGGGGCAGTCATCCCAGCATTTAGCAGCAGATGTGCTGGCTCTTAACAGAGCACAGCTTAGAACAGTGACAGCCTGCCGATATTCAGTTCGTTATATGACAGTACCCCTACATTTTGTAGCCACAATAAATAGCTGCAGATATATTTCGAATACAACAATGAAAATAGGTACAAGATCGCAAACTCTTAAAGATATATTAGTGAATGGCCTTAAGGAATATTTATTGGACACATACAATATCTACGTAGATTGGTATATAAAAAGCTACACCTTAATAAAATCTTAGCTATTACTAACCGTTATAAAGCGAATTACGTTCAGATTTCATAAGGAATTTCTCGCTGTACAGAATTAAATCCGTTGAATATCTTCCATATTACATACAGTGATGACATTTTCACGTCTTAAAGATGGCGGTGTACCAAGAGAGTAATAAAATTTGCTAATCGTTGTAACTTTGCAAGCTCAATATTAAACGGTTTAATATCTCATAGCTTTACCTGTTTTAATATTGCAGCCCTTCTGTGACAAGATCAATTTTCGCTTGTCGAGAATTAATTACTTAACTAGAAATAATACCGTTATGTTCGCGATTTTCAGTCATCGAAAAGATCATAAATTATGAATAAATGCCGACTGAACCGTACCACATTGAATATCGATTCTACTGTGTAGATAAAGTTAATTCATTCTATCGGGCTCACTGAGGGATCTGCACATACTACACATACATAGATAACCATATAAAATTGAATAGTTTATATTAATTATTCTTACGCATAATACAAGAGGTTTAAATTCATTCATTTTAGTTTCTTAATCGATCAATGTCAACATAATTTAATACATTGGCTTGATACTAGCATGTAGCACATTGTGAAGATTTTGTTTGGTGATTTCACAAAATTATGTGTGTGAAGTGAATAATTACATACACCATACACCATACACCATACACCATTTACGTACTGAAGAGGAGGTAAACTTTTTATGCGCCACAACTTTTTAAATGAAAGATCTAATTAAAGATGATAATCGATGCATGCTACCGCTGCTTCCTCAAACAATAACTCTAAAGTAATTATTTGCAGTTTAATCTATTTTTGTTCTCCAACGTAATGGCGTGGTACGCTGATTTAAAGCGGAGTGCCTCGGGGACTTCAACCTAAATGGAATTACACGCAGAATCTTCTCGGCAGTCTATTTAAATATTAATTACTAAAGACGACGTTTAAAAAATGCATTTACCTTTTTTAATTTGCTAAAAGTATAACAATGTATTCAGTTAACATGATCTTTTTTATTCTTCTTCCGTGAGCGAAACGCGCATTTCCGAAGTTTTAATTTTATGTGTATAAGTTTTATTGCCGCAACAAATTAGTGTGTCTAACTAATTGTACTATAAGTAATTGTAACCTACTTGTAGAGAATTGTATCTTAACGTCTAATTTGTAAAAGCACATTTTCTCATGCATATAATCAGTACAAATGCTTATTGATGGTTTGATTAGGACCATTCTTAGCAGTATCTACTACTATAAACTGACTGTATTTATAAATCTAGCTAAATTAATTGCACATCACAAACAAAACCCGTCATTGTATGTAAGTACTATTAATATCATCATTTCCTAAATGTTTACCTTCCAAATAAGTAGAGATGCTAAAGAAAAGTATTCTATTATTACTTATAGAAGGTATTCTTTTTCGCTGTATTTTTAGGCACCCTATTCATGGACGCTATTAACATAACAATTATCAATTAAACAGTACACAGTAAGTAAACAACTTCTTCTGCAAGTAAACATCTATTGCCTAAATTCTCGTTTCCAGACTAATTTTGAAGTAGGAAAGTAGAACTTCTTTTCTAAAAACTAGATAATTTCCGTATCAAAGGAACGTATTAGTATCCCAAACTTAATAAGAGCACATAAATTTTCAAATATTTAGCTTTCCTAAATCTATTAATTAATAGCTAGCATTAATTTTATGAAGTACGAGATTTCCTTTTTCAATATAATTGCGGACTTATTGTAAAATAATATTATATTCCCATACATAGATTTTCAATTTTCACGAAAATATTGACTGAAAGGTTGTTGAAGTTTTAATTGTGCTCAATTTACTTAGAAAATTTTCTGTAATATATTACGGAGACGGCGGTATTGAATACACGAAATAATATTCTAATTAATAATTACACTGTAATAATTTTACAAAGATGAATATGAGAGCGTATCAATTAGCTCCAACGGACGGAGGATTTAAATAATTTAGACAATAATGTGAATAGAAATTATAAGAATTCTCATATCAACGGAAATAATACTGCCGACTTGAATGAATGTCTCAACGGGAATGCAGAAAACGGTTTGAATATATAGAATTATAACTATATCCTTCAAATGTGTCGTATCAACTGAAAATGGCAGAACCTAATACAAAAAAAATACGTGCGTAACGTCATAGGAGCTGGTGCTATATTTACACGTAATGAACTGACTTATCTTCCTGTTCGAGAAAAAGAAACTAGATATAAGGTATGACTATGATTCTAGACTGCTACCATCGCTTGTGCCTTATAGGAGCCTTTTTATTTGTTATCTTTCATTAAGCATCTGGGCAAGTCTGTTGTCGGCATCTCTTGATTGTACTACAGATACAAGCAAGCTACTGTTCGAAGAAAGCAATAGTGATAATGAAGATGTCCGCTGCAAATATTGATGATATAGAATAGGAATTGAAATACATTCAAAAAAACTGGGTCAAACATGGTCATTTGCCGGATGTTGCAGCTATCTGTCCTAGGTAATCACACAACTTGAAACACTGATTTGTTCAGCTCCAACTTATGTCAGCCCGTCTTGGTTTATGGCAGCTTCAGCAACATTTTTCTCCTATGTATACAGGGTTTCCACGGCCGAGTGGGACATAGGTGGAATACATACAATCAGTTTTCGATGAATATTATCTCCCCAATACTACTTCACCTAAATTTAAATGCCACATATTATAACTGGGCTAAGGATGCACATTTCTACAACCATAGTACAAAGAAAGGCATTTTAATAAAGCCAGAAAATTATTATTTTTAAATCTATTGCATGTGAATTTCTAATAAGGCTGTTAACATATGACAGGACTGCAAGCGGCCGTGGCGCAAGGGTTTACAGAACGGCGTAATAACGCAATGCACGGATTGTTTAGGGTTCGAATCCCTACAGATCAATTTTGTTTTTTATTTTTTTATATTCAACAACAATGATTTTTCAATAACAAAAATGATCGAGTGCTATTATGTGTTTCGCTTTTCAATTAAAAATTTAAAAAAACAAAATTCATCTGTCGGGATTCGAACCCTAAACAACTGAACTTCTACGCCATGGCCTCTTGCAGTCCTGTCACATGTTAACAGCCTTATTAGAAATTCACGTACAATAGATTTAAAAATAATAATTTTCTGGCTTTATTAAAATTACTATCTTTGTACTATGGTTGAGGAAATGTTCATCGTTAGCCTAGTTATAATATGTGGCATTTAAATTTGGCTGGAGTAGTATTAGGGAGATAATATTCACCGAAAACCGATTGTATGTATTTTCCCTATGTCCCACTTGGCCGTGGAAACCTTGCCTGCCGTCCTTTGAAACAAGCAGCCAAGACCTGAACAAGTTCTTGAAAAAAATTAGAATTCCTGGAGAAGGCTCTCGTCAGAGGCAACTCAGCAATGAGTAATGAAATTGTGCAAAAATAAATGGTGTCCATCACGATTGCATTTTTATCAATGTAATTCCTATAAGAGAAGAATATCAAGAAAATAATTCCAAGTTCCCAGAAAAGCAGCAAGTATAGTACACAAACTACTTAACTTTTTTTAGGAAATAAGTAACCAACGCCATCGAGTTTTAAACAATTCTGCAGTTCTTATGGATCATATTTAGGCATATGTGGGGAGGGTGGGGGGACATATTGGGGCCAACTATTGGGGCTGTACAGTAGTAGCTCGCAGCATGATCTTGTTTATTTATAAATTACGTCTGCTTCATCTCCCAACATTTTCTGCAATTATATATTTTTTTCCAAATAGATACTTCTTTCACTTTTACAGTCATCTCAATTGCTTCTACTCCATCATATACTTCGACTTTATGACAACGCTTATACCAAAATAAATCTTTAACGTACCTTTTTACTAATAAAGGACGCACGTAGCCATCTAATTTAGCAAAATATTGCAATACATACCTTATATCTACGCAATTGTCCCGAATCCTAACAGCTTTCGATGATGATAACTCATCCAATACAATATCAGTAGCGTTACTGACCGGGTAATGAAACAATTGAATATGCTTTTTGCGCCACCGCACTAGTAGTAACTAGTACTACTTTGTCTTTTAAAACCAATAGTAATTGTTACCAGTGTGCATGGGATTAATATTTGAAAGATTAAAATATATTGTCCTAAAATGATATGCGTAACCCACCTAATCAATATACTTAATAATATTTTTTCAATTCATTGGAAGCATTCATTAGTTATTTCATATCCTTCACTTAATATTCCAATGTAAGTAGATATGCTTTGCATTTAACATTAAACCATTGTTAATATCTATATCTGTCATTAAAAAGTATTATCTTTATTTTTGAAGAAGTCTTACTACTGTTGATTGAATATGCTTATTAATTGACAAAAAGAACCCATACGATTTTATTGCTCACAATAAAAGAAATAAGTAAACAAACAGAATATTAAAATAGCTATTTACAGGCTTACGGTAAAGCTGTTTTTTTATTAAATTATTTCAATTGAAACAATTGTACTGAACCATCTTTTGACCAATCAAGTTTGTTGATTCTATACAAGAGGTGTGGTCAAATGTGTTACAATTGTTTCTGTCAGCCTTTACTAAATGAGCTAATATATGAAATTACATTTTTCCTCGCTACAGTAAGGTTAAACATTACCCAACTTTAACTTCTAATTTGGACTGCAACTATTTCAGCAACCTAACTTGGTGGGCATGGAATGGGGAATCAATAACAGCGTTAATACTTGTTATCGCAGAATCCAATTTTACGTGAGGCTTTCGACGACCGCAAAAGAGTTCGAAGGGATAAGTGAGTTCCGTCGGAGAAATGAAAATAGCGAGGAAACGGTCCCTAAAATATTCCATTCACAGAAGTAGGTAGGCAACTCTCAAATTTAGATTAATTACACTTTAAATCTCGTTTACGTTGGATCCTTATACCGCCAAGGATCCCAATTAGCCCGAACGAACCTGACCTGGATGAGAAGAAGTCACGGAAATATTAAGTGTGATATACATTCATAAGCCAATAAATTAATGAAACGGTGACATGCTGGAGCATAGGGTTCGTGTTCCGCTGGATTTATTGTGGAAAATTGTGCGTTCGGTTTCGTAGGTGAAACTCAGATGGAGATACCCGCTAGGTTTAGAACGCTAAATACGACTATTAAGCTTGTTATTCATTTGTAAAGGCATTTGTTTCGGTATCGTAGATAATCGATGAGAATGTAAATTCTCCAAAAAGTAATGATAATCGTATCGGTATTTGCTATAATGCGTTCTAACATCAACGGTGTATGTTAAAAACATTATGTGAGACTATGTAATTTTCCATTCAAACCAAAAATTTTAAAATAGCACTATAACACGCTATATACATTTTCTAGCAATCACACCGATATATCTTTAGTTAAAATGCTACAGTTTGTTGCTCAAATTTAATTTAGACTTCTACAAGCCTATAGTAAACGTCTCCTTTGAGCGAAGTCGCATTGAATATTACAGTATAAAAGAGATTTATTTGTAGTTATACGGTCTTTTGAGCAAGATAATAACAGTATAAACAGTCAATTGATAAGCCTTTGGGCGACCAGTCATTAATACTGTTTTCTTATATTTTCCTAGAATTTTTTATACAGCATTATAATATTAGTTTCATACTAAGAAGACTATTTACAGAATTATAAGCTCTAACACATACATAACTCGATATGAGGTGTTTCTACCAACATTGCAAATACTTTTATCTGTCTGATATCTGTCCTACAAACGGAAATGGAATGGAGCAGGAAGATCAAATATCTGGGGATGGTTCTCGACAGCAGGATAACTTTTGCCGAGCATCTAGATACATAGAGCTAGAAGCAGGACCATCGACCGGATATGTTAGATATATCCTATCCTAGATAATCATAAACTTGATTCCAAAGTGGACGCGATGCTGTAGAAAGCACACATCCGTAACAGTCTAATCTATGATAGTCCAGATTGGGCTACGGCAGTATGAGTACAAAGTAGCGTGCTGCGATTAGTATTCCACTTTCTTAGATGAATCTCGCTGGCCATTCTCCAGCTTTTATCAGCGGCAGCCGTCTACGACCTAAACAAAAAACTTGAGCAAAAATTCTTCGAGATGGTTCTTAATAACAGCAAGTCCGGCAATGAGCAGCGCAATTGCGCAAACATCAGCGGGGCCCACCAAAGATCGGACCACAACGAAATCCCTTTGATCAACGTGACCCAATATATAATACTCGAACACTAACCCAGCCTTCTGTTTTATGATTTTAGGCAGCGAAGGAGATCCAGGAAGAACACACGAGTTAACCAAACCAACAACATCCGACGACCACCAGAATTATATCCCAAGAGAATGTGGAGCTGGAAGAAGAGGACCCCCTAGAAAAGGAAGTCGACAAATCGACGAACGAAAATACAAAAGATTCACACAAACAGTTATCGGGTATTCATCGATATTCATTGCCTTGGCTGTGTATTAGTTTACATCTATTATTAGTGCAAATAAATCTGTAAAGTAGATAGTGCTCTATGTGTTACTGTTCTATAAACAATTGGTGCGCGTCTGAGACCATCGACGAAAGTACCAACATTCTAGATTCTGTATGTGAGCCACTATAATTACAACTATAAATACAACGAAACAATAAAAGATTCATAACATAATTCGTTTCGTATTTTACTTAAAATCTCATGCGAATTGCAATTCCTATAACCCTACTGAAATGTAAATATTAAATTAAAAAGGAGATCCCCATTACCTGCATTGCATTAACCTCGCTGCTTAAGTAACATTTAACTCAAAGCTGCAGCCTTTTATCTCGAAGGAATGCTTGCTATTGCTTGAGTTAACTGGTTATGTATTGTCTTTTTCGAAAAACGACGCCGTATCTAAAATTATTTTATTGACTTGATTATTAAACCTTAATTTATTTTTTCCAAGCACCAGAACTGACCAAATCTTCACCCATCTATTCGGATTTACCGTTTTCTGAGACCGTAATTCCAGATAAAGTTTGATCCTAGGAATAAGGTTAGAATTTCCGATCCATTTTATTGTGGCATTTTGATCAATTCTGTTGTTTATTTCAGTAATTTAATTATTATAAAAATCAATTTGACATATTATAACCATAAACTACGTAGAAAATAGTACTATTTTTTAATCATTTCAATTTATCGAAAGCAATTAATTTTAATTTGACCTTGAATTTATGTTTTAATTAAACCAATCGAAAGGCTGATAAAGTAGTTTTCTATTTTTAAGATTAAAGTTTATTCATGTCACAATAGAGAGCGCAAATAATAAGTTTATTAAATGAATAAATATTGTTTATTAGTTAAGTACATTTTGTTTCTATGTTAATTGAACCGATTAATTATGGTTATTTATCGAAATCTATTATTTATTTGTTATATTATTTACATGTGTCATTATAATTAAAAAAAATTGTGTATAACTTAAAATTGTGTATTATTGAGAGGAGTGAATTGATGTTGGTTAATTTATTTAATATTAGTCATTATTTAGAAAATCTCGTGAAAACCCCTGAGATTAAGAGCTCACCGGACCAAAATTTTAAATCTGAGAATTCAGTACTTTTTAAAAATATCTGTAGAATCACCAACGTGGCCTCAAGTTATTGTTGAAGCCCTCAACGTGTGGGTCTACGATAGTATATATGTACCTACAAACCCATCTAATTAATACCGAATTATGATTTAGTTGGATTTATTAAATCAGTACATTTCTATGGGCTGTAATAAGGACCCTTACACCTAAACATATTTTATGTGTTAAAACTTGAACAAGTAACTTAGGAAATTAAATAATTAAGGCTGGAATTTCTTAATTTAGTGGTAAAATCAAGTATACATTTAGACAATTATGCACATTTTTAAGAAGCAAATAAACGTATTGTGGACCTAAATATATAACAGGCAAAATAAAACAGCCGCTGTGAAACATATTTTTGAAAATAACAAGTGCGAATTCAATACACAAAAGAGGATTATTGATAGTAAGAAAATGAAATGATTGAAATGAATTATGAATCATTCATTATGAGACATAAGAGCAGACTTGAGTGTAGACGAATTTTGGAAAAAAAATCTTCAGTCTTAAATCCGGCGACGACATGCTTATGTATGTATACAAATCTGTGCACATTTACATTTGCATTTTATTTATATGTGCATTTTACATTGTAAAACACTTATTAAAGACAGTAGTTTTAATGTTTTACTGAACTTATGTGCGTGATAGATTGTATTAAGCAAACATAGAATTTATTAATTATGTAATTGCGTGTGTGGGCAGTTAAAATTTATTTATGTATTATCTGTGTATGTATGTCTTTATTGCCTAGTTTATTTAAATGTTATAAATTTGGTATTAGAGTTAGGTTTTGCCTTTATCGTTCGTGTAATTGTTTTCTTTTTAATTTGGTATTATAACCTGTAATCTACAATCCGCCTTTACCTATATACGTCTTGAAAATCAATTAAAATGTTTAGGGAAATTTAGCAAATTTTTATGCAAATATTTAGGGAATTAAAAAACTTTCGCCTGGCAACACTGTGTTGATTAATCGATTTCTTTTTAAAAGTCAGCCGTATTGGCTTTGTTTCGAAAGGCCAATAATACTTCCTGTAACGCATGTAAAAAGCAGTAAGTAGGGGAAATGACAAGAGTGATTGAGAAACTGGAGGTAAATTGCAGAATGTAATTGAAAAGTAACAACCATGTTTTAAAGCGTGAATATATAGGCAAATTCAAAATTATTTTATAAAAAATATTTAACGAAAGCAATATAAAATTGCCTCCATTTTGTAGAGGACGAAGATCGTCGCAACTTTGTGAATAAAAAATTATATTAACAATGAGTGGCGTAGAACACTGAACTGATTTCAAACTAATATTTATTTACAACCACTAAAACGTTATGTCTTAGTGGCGAAGTGCGCTGCCATACACACCATACGATTTTGGTTAGTAACTATTGATTTCTACTAATTCCCATTTCAGCTAAAACTAAAGCGATGAATTATGTGAATGAATACGATCGAATATATTAGAAACTCATAGCAATGCAAATCAAATGCATTAATCACTTCGATTTAGTAGACTCTCAGACTATTAATATCGGATTGTCCAATATACACAGGAAGCTGGTAGATTTGAATTATTTCTATTCGACATTAAATATGTATAGAAAACTTTGTTGACTGATGTATAATTATAGGAACCCAATGTCATTGGCTTGGCAACAACTATTGTTTCTCGGTCAAGTTTGCAAGTCAAACACTGTCCGTTTGCCGTTCAAAGTAAAGACAATCGCGTGCAGCGGGAACTTCGAAACGTTTCGATGTTTGAACTAGAATACTAAAGAAGTCCGGCGGTTCTCTGGTCGACTAGGATAGCTGACCGCAACATAGTATCTCGCTTTACCCCCTACTTGAATATCAGCTTGATGATGGTAGCCATTCGACATATCCTGCGGCAACTAAAAGCGCCAATGCAGAGAAAATCCACTTACAATGCTTGAAATGTTCAGTAGAATAAAATATTAAAGAATGAATTGTGACATTTGAACTAAATAATTGCAAGAGAATTTAATTACCTGTTACTTTATGTTTAAAAACAATTAACACAAATTAAAATAATTTATTATGCCAAAAATAATATAAACCATTAAAATATAGTAAATATCAGTTCAATTTTCAAATTGTAATAGTATAGGTATGTATATACAGTAGATATAACACAAGTATTTGCGGCTTTGTTATTTAGCATTACATTTGTGCACAAGACTGGTTGATCTAACAATTATTTTTATTTTTCCATTTTGTTGCAACACAATTAAGACTTAAGAAACAATTCATACAAAATAAATAAATCAACATATTTTCAGTTTAAATTTATATTAAGAATTATACTAAATGAACCCACTGAATTAGTTAATCAATTTGCTTTTCATTTCCCGAAAACATTTAGTCTGAGTACAGTTTCTCCTACAAAATTATTTAGCTGCTGTCCATCTTTCAACATCGGCTCTATTATGGAGCCATATACATACATATGGAGCAATATACATACATACATGTATGTATATTACATGTATGTATATTGTCAAAAATTCTTAGTAGAAAATTTGATACGCCTGTTGATGATGTGCCCGTATACATACCATTAAACAAGAAGTCTATCTGAGAAGGGATTCGATCTTGCAGGATTTTATTTCTAATTATTTTTCGAACATAATTTCGTAGCTGCCCGTTTCGATGCGGATGAAGTGGATACCGTATAATATTAAGGGATGATATACTACCAAATGTATATGGTATCGACGTCCCAATCAAAATGATTGATGCGTGTTGTTCTTTGATAAAACAAACGTGTTAACAAAGATTTATTAACCTTAGTGAGCCTATCCGTGTTTACCGGCTGTACAAGGATCCAGCCAATGGCCTTGTAAAGACAGGATTTTACCACCCACTCTCTGGGGTATATATTAATACCGGCAACGAATATTATTTTAAAATCGTTTTAGAATTAATGAACTTGATTATAGGAAAACAGCTCGTTAAGATTTCTTGTTTAAGAGTGGCATGTATACATAGATTTGCTGAAATTACGATTTTGATTAAAAATAATAAGTATATTTCTTCTTTACGTGTCAATAAACAGATAAACAATAAGGTAAATACTAAGCAGCAATGTCTCTAAAATAAATATTCTAACAAGAGTTGTCCGACACGAATCTTGATGAGTTTCAACCATATTATAGAGGAAAGTCCCCTGCGTATCCAGGTACGAACTTTTATCCTAACGCCCCCTAGTTTCTGGAACAAATCAACGTTGTTTTGCGCGTTCCTTTTATACCGTTAATGTTAATTTCCACCCAAGTAAGCGTGTGTAGCGCAGTGGAGTAGATCTACGCCTACGACGCGGTGGCTCACGTTCAATTTCAGTTCATCTTTTCTTTCAATCTTATTGTGCAATTACCAATTATATTTCATGCAAATTATTGCTCTCATATATGCTCTCATCCATTAGTGTAAATATAAAACTTTTTTGTTTTTTCGTCACTAGCTATCATATGAAATATATGTCGTATCATACACTTTTGGAAAGAGGAAAAATCTTTTTTAAATGTGTCATAGCCAGTGAGCTGTGTAAGAAAAATGAAGTTGATAGTTGTAACTCAACTACAATGACATATGAAAGGTACAGGCGTAAAAGGTGTTAAGTCTATTTTAAGCTAAAATGAAACTGTAGGCACCATCTGATGGCTGTTATGTTAAAGTATATACAGGGTATCCCAAAAACATACCGACAAACTTTAAGGGGTGGTAGAGGACATCAAAACAAATATTTTTTGTTTAGTAAACATATGTCCGCAAATGAGCCGTTGTAGAATAAAAAAGGAAAAATGGTTTTGGTATTATATTACAAAAAATATTTAGGATAACATTAATAAATCACTATTTGGTCATGTTGGACTTCGTTTTATGGACAAATAAATGATGTTTTACATAAACTGTTAAAAATGTTGACCATTTGATTAAATACAAAGATTGCACCGTCGGTTCATTGACTCGCGGACTCTATAGAATATTCCGGGAATAGCTTCTACATGTGTACAACTCGCCATTATTCTTGCTAAGAGATCTTCCTCATTACGGATAGGCGTTTCGTAAACTAAAGATTTGAGATAAAGGGAAAAAATCCAGGGGGTTGAGATCGGGAGAACGCGCTGGCCAGGCCACGGGACCTCCTCTTCCAATCCATCGGCGGGGAAATTGCTGGTCTAGATGTTGCAAAATGCGGAGGTGCCCCATCATGTTGGAACCAAATGTTATTTCTAATGTTTAAAGGAACATTTTCCAATAATAGAGGCAAAATATTTTGCAGAAAATTCAGATAAATGTCTGCGTTCAAACGAGCAGGCAGCAAGTGAATTATTAAATTCTCTCCAACAATACCAGCCCACATGTTAACACTAAATTGTAGTTGGTGTCTTCTAGAGACCACAGCGTGAGGATTTTCATCATGCCAAATGTGACTGTTTCTACTATTAAAAAAACCATCGCGCGTGAAACATGCCTCATCAGAAAACAACACTACTCTCCCGAAATTAGGTTCGTTGTGACCCAAAAACCATTGGCAAAAAGCCAATCGATGTGGATAATCTTCAGGATTTAAAGCTTGTACGCGTTGTATATGGAAAGGGTAGAGAAGTTGTTCATGAATAACACAGTGTACCGTCGACTTCGATGATCCCATATGGTGTGCAATTGCGCGAACACTTTTAAATTGGTTTTCTTCAACGCGGTGTAGAACCACTTCTTCAAATTGAACCGTACGAGCTGTTCTCGGCGACCACTACCACCAGGACGTTTTAGGTTCCCACTTTCTCTAAGGCGACGATGGATGGAAGCAAAGGTTGTATGATGAGGTTGCCGACGTGCCGGATACCTTTGTTCATACAAGCGTGCTGCTTCTTTTCCATTACACTGTGCTGCACCATAAGCAAGATGCATATTGGCAAGTTCTTCAAATGAGTAATTATCATTCATTTTCAATATAAATTTTATATTAGCAATCAGTAAAGGAAATGTAATGATGACAACTACATGTCACAAATAATTACGTCTATCTCAAAAGCGATATCTATCGAATGTTTACTATGAAAGAAATGTTTCTCCTGACCAAGAAAACCGTAGGTGCATCGACAAATTTTTAACGCAAGATAGTTGCGTCCAATTAAATCAAGAATTAGTTTAGTTATTTAGATATGATTTAAAACAATTTATTGCTCTACAGCCCAAACGTGTTTTGATGTCCTCTACCACCCCTTAAAGTTTGTCGGTATATTTTTGGGATACCCTGTATATATTACTATACTGTAGCCTAAGAAGTGTGAAGTCCCTAAAAATCGAGGTTTTACAAAAGGATATACAGATGTAGAAGACGCTAAGTCCACTTGAAACAGAAATAAAAGGTGCTAACTCCACGTTTTGTTTCTCTTATTAGTGTGTGACAAGTTGATATAGGTGTGTTTTGATTTGGTTTTGATGATGAGGTTATAATTGCCGTGGTTTGATTTTTATAGAACAATGAGTGACGAAGAACGTGACCCAAGTAATAATATTGTGATGGACCTAAAGCGAAAAAAAGAAGGCGTTATGGTAAAATGCGAGATGTGCAAAGAAAAATAAATTTGCAAAGTCAGAAATTAGGCCCCAATTGTAACTGTAGAAAGAAGTGTTTCGAACGGGTATCAGAAAAGATGAGACGCCAAATTATTAGACAATTTAACCTAATGGAGGCTCTAACCGAACAGAATAGATACTTATGTGGGTTAATTTCTGTTTTGCCGATTCAAAGTCGACGACCCAGGAATGTTGAAGCAGAAGCTAACCTTAGGGAAGCGAGCTATTCGTACAGGGTAAGATGTGCTGGTGACGGTGTTGCAACAGAAGAAATAGTTTGTGGAAATGCTTTCTTATCGATTCATGGAATTAAAAGAAAGAAAATTGAATATTTGGTGTAATCACTGAAGACAAAAGAAAATGCGCCAAAGGATAAAGGAGGTAAACATCACAATCATCGCTCTAAGTTATTGGATGAAATTTTAGAAGCTGTACATACCCACATCAAATCATTTAAAACTAGAACCAGCCATTATGGCATGAAAGACAGTCACAAAACGTACTTACCAGAAGAGCTCAATATTAATAAAATGTACTGCCTCTTTTGTGAATCAAACCCTACAATTACCGTTTCATATGAAACTTATAGGACAATTTTTAATCGTGATTTTAATATCTCCTTTGACTACCCCCGAACAGACAATTTTAGTACTTGCAATGAGTTTATGGTAAAGCTGAAGGCACTACAGGTAGAAGAACGTACAGCTAGCGACAAAGCTAGACAAAGATTGCAGACAGAAATAAGAAAAATAATGACTGAAAATAAACTGCATAAAGTTAGAGCCGAAGTGTTTTATAGTCGAAAAAGAGAAGCGAAGAAAGTTCATCATTTCAATTTCGAAAAACCAAAGTTAAATTGAAGATATTAAAACTTTCCTCTTTCGAAACTAAATTTTCGTTTTCCTAATTTAAATTGAAGTTCAAAAGGTATACAAAAGGGTGACATATAGTGGACTTAACCCCCTTTTTCGTTGAAACATTGCAATTTTGTTTAGATTAAACCCATTTTTTAACACAGCACACACGATGTCTGCTTTTTTACTAATTCTTAATAGAATATGTATATGTTGTCTGAGCTTAACTAAGTGCGTAAAGTTAACAGCACAAAATTCTTAGATTCTTAAATAGTGTTCAAAGTTTAAAATTGGTTTTCTACAAAACTACTCTTTTGTGACTTGACACCTTTTACGCCTGGAATCACTGGATTCCTATTAAAAAAAGTGTCTAAGGAAAGTGCAAATTAAATTCAACGTCCTCTTAAAATAAATGTGTTAGGTATTTTAAAAAATCTAAAACTCCAAAATTCACTTTCTTTGCCGCAGCGTCTTAACCACGTTAAAAATCCAAAATTTATCATTTTACCTCAGGAGAATTTTATCTCATTTAACCAAATCTCTATCTCTCGCAGTAAGGAATGAATCTGTGGCCACACGGTATTACCCATTATAGGGATTAAGGGAGTGCCTAAGCATTGATCTCTTGAATGGTTCTTGAATTGTACAGAAACAGTAAATGTATGTATGTGGTAGTGTCATCAGCCTAGCAATCCAAGTACAGAGTCAGCAATACCTTTTCCATTTTAACAAAAAAAATGGCAAAATATTGATTGTGATTAAAAGCATTGACTTGTTATTGGATTATTTTTATTTCATAAGCCACTGTTTTGTTTTCTTTTATTGTAATGGTAAAATTTCAATTGTGTGTATTCGTTTTCATTTAGATATTATTACAGATTGCTAAAAGCTGTCACTAACATAAGTGTATGTATGCGTAATTATTATTTATTACTATTTATTATATTTCAGTTTTTTTTAATTTCTACTGTTATTTTTATAAATAACTTGTGTAGATTGTGAACAATACATTAGTGCAAAACGAGTCACTGTTGTTTTATTTAACCAACTTCGTGTTTCCATACATACATACATACTATATAAAACTAACAATGCAAATAATAATTTTTTGAATGTATGTAGGGATGTATGTATACAAGTTCAGCTTTGTCATCAAGTAATAGAAAAATTATAAAGTACTTTCCATCGTAAAATACGTTTTCGTTGTTACATTTAAAACCCGTCACTCAATTACGTCTATTTTAAAATATCCCGATTGAGTTCATTGTACAACTTTTAATGAAGTTATCGTACTTTGCTCTCACACGGAAGTCCCCTAACCGAATATTAAGCTACTCATTATGGTAATAATATCGGTGATGAGGTAAAAAAGCGCTACGGGAACGAAAATAATTGACGGGCGACGTCTGGAACATTTGCGTCTCATCAAATATTTATAGATGTTGATTTCTCTCTTTTTAAGAGTGCTCTCTTCAGCTCCTTGTACAGCATCCATCGACCGTCATTTACACTTCATCTTGTGTAAATTTTAAGAGAACCTATGGTTCCACAAATATGGAGAGAATCTCATGAACGCACCGACAAATAAATAAATTACGAGGAACGTCAACGAGGGGAAAAGGGTAAATGTGAAACAGGCGGGAACGATGAAATGAGAAGGAAAGGGGAACGTGAACATGTGTAACGGAGTATGCGTAAACGCCGAAATGACTTTAAAAATTTAGGTGCGAGCCTTTTCTATTTTTAATTGAGAGTGCGGCAGGAAGCATTGCGTATGCTCGCCAGTAATTGGAAATTGGCGGGGTTATTTCACTTGTTATCTGGGGATATTTTTATTAGAACCGGATGAGCATTTTTCATTTGAGTCTTAGTACCTCAAAAATGATGTAGTTTGAACTTCCTGCAAGTTATGCAATGGATTAGAGAATCATATTTTCCGTTAGAATCGTTGCGAGTCATTAATTTTAGAAATAAGACTAAAGAATTCTAACGAAAAGGAAAACCAACCAGCACTGAACACTCTACTCTCCTGAATAACCATAAAATCAGTGAACGGAATATCAAAATGAAATTGCCTAGAATTACAAATCCAATACAATACATACTTGAACAAATAAATATTTTAAAAGGTTCGATTTTCACTCGCTTCAGAAACGCATATTTGCCTTTGCTATCCAGTTCTGTAATATCTGCAATTGGAAATAATATTCACAATTGAAGCTTGCGTGATGTGTTCGACATTACTGCAGCTGCTTTTCAGGAAATTAGTCCGCTGTAAATGGCGGATAGCAGCCAGACAAATAACTGATAACGTACTCTGTCTAATCGTTGCTTAATCATAATTATTTGGTTAACCTAACATTACCGTGGCATTTAACTCTTTTCTTTGTAATGTTGTTACCTACTGAATTACAGGAAGTGGTAGGGAGGAAGAACGTTGCATAAACCCGTGCATGCGGATAATTGGACTCGAAATTGTTTCAGGATATGGCAATAAATTCTAATTTCTGTATTCATTTACGCCATACAATTACTAGGCGAAAGCACGAAAATATAATCTTATATTGTAATCTTCTCTAAAAATATGCGGGATTTATTTCAGGTATAAAATATGTAGGTATGTATCAAGTACACGAACTGATATTTGAATTCTCCCCTTGAATATTAAAAATTGCTTTTACACAGTTGCCCTAACTCTATACAGTTGTAAACAAAACTTAATTTAACTTAATGTTATGGTTCTTTAAGATATTTTTGTAGATTCTTACAACCGGTTTCTGTAGTTATTTTGTCAGTATTTATATTAACCTGCTGACTTTGTTTTTTTGTTTCCTACAACCAAACACTCTGACATCCGGTGATTGCTACCTGTAGAGGTCTGCTTCCTTCGCCGAACTATCTAGATGCAACACCTTGTACGTACGGAATTTTGTTCTTTGGTTTATATATCTTATGTTTCGACCTATGTACTTGTTCGTGTTTCTTACTTGAATTCGTTCGGTACTCT
>SMLS01072633.1:0-12990 GCA_004785975.1 Popillia japonica
GCTTTCTCAGGGGGCAATGTCCGGTCACCAACCCAGTGATGACCTTACTTTCCTTTTTACTGCGTCCTAGTAGGTTATCAGAGAACTTAGCATCCCCATCCCCTATTAGCGCTTAGCGGAGGATCATTTTGTGGTAGGAAAACTACCGGTCGGGTTGATCGTCAGATCTTTCAAATAGTGACAGCAAATCGCATATTATCATGTACATCCATTAAAAAAAAAAAAAAAAAAAAATTATCGGGTGAAGGAGTGCAAATATCTGAGCGCACAATTCGTTGACGTCTTTATGAGATCGGCTTAAAATGTAGGGGTCCCGTAAAAAAACCGAAACTACCATCTGACTACCAATGAAGAAGACATGATATCGGTAGGCAAAACAACATAAAAACTACACAATTGACGATTGACGATAGGTATGATGAGTTAAACATAAATCTATATTTAAAATTACAAATTGAAATAAAATCACAGTTACTGAAATTTTTCTTACTCTTATAGATTGTATTCAGCGATGGAACAAAAGTAGGGCGGGTAACGGAAAGGGCCAATTTGTTATAAAGCGTAAGTTTAAGCGATTTGGTGCAGCTTCTGTGTTAAAACCACGAAACATCCACCATCGGTGATGCTATGGTCGTGAATATCATCAAAAGATCCTGGACCGCTATACTATTGCGAAGGTATCATGGATCAACAGCAATACAAACATGTATTGAAACAAGTTCTAATGCTGTATCTGAATGTCTTGGACCCTAACGCAGGCCCCTGCACGTTTATGTACGATTATGCCCCTCGCCATAAGGCAAAAACAGTTAAAAACCTCCTAAAATCGCTTGCCAGTGTTGCATCAATACTATGCCCCAAAGGATTAAGAATGTGAGCAAGACAAAGGATGGAATAACAAAATATTAATATATTGCGTGTACACATGATTTTCTTGTACTTTGCAATAAATTTATATGTTTAAACTATTAATTCGTTTCAATATTTCTATAAAATCTTAAGGCTTCCACGATCTGAGTCTCTATTATGGTGGTTTCCGGTTATTGACCGCGTCATGGTTTGTAAAATATGTACACAAATAAATGCACATGATATAGATACAATATAAAATTCGACCTTTTGCCACATGAGACGGCTGACACTCGGAACCATCATTATATATAATGTTAGTATTAGGAACCCCAGGAATGTCTCACGACAAACTCGACGTTTCGCCACTTATGTAAGTGCTTCATCAGAAGTGAAAGAAACACAACAACTACACAAGTACTCTACTACTTGTGATTTTTGATATAAATAAGTTCTAATATGTATATCTAAAGTTTGTTCATTAGGTCTGCCGATAGGCCATGAACTTCTCAATACGAATCTAGTTGAATTAGACAAACCGGGCATTCTATTATAAGTATTATAAATTTCGTATTAGTCAAGGAAAACATATGTATAATCGTAACAAGCTAATTATGTTCTCTATTTCGTAACGACCAATAAATAACGCCAGGTATTTTCCTTTAAATGTTCTCAATGCATTGCGACTGAATAAAAATGTCTATTAGAAATTATAAAAGCAACATTGTTTCTTGCGCAAAGTGAAAAACTTTCACGTTTAAGTTTTATTTTCTGTTTTACAATATAAAGGAACTTTACGTGATTCGTATAAATGATTAATTTTGAATTTGTCATATAATGGGTAGACTGCAAAGTTACACCATTAAGATTGATGTTAGATGCAGCTACCACTGCAATTAAGTTAATAGAATTGTTACACTTTGGAATATAATACATTCTCATTGTGCTTTTGTCTATTCATCGTCATGTGGTAGCTTTGTATTCCTAATACCTTTACCATTACCGCCTTTTGAATAATACCAGCTTGTGTAATAAAATACCAAGAAATTCAAGATATACGTAGAGATATACATATGTTACATATGTATATGATTCCAAACTGATAACATACAATTCTGTAACAGGTAAGCAGTCCCAATAACGTTCGCCACGTGCGCTTCAAATTAATATAGTTTTAAACGTATACAGTTGACGAAAATATTCCCCACTAATACATACGCTAATGTCGAGACTTCATTTGCTTCTGCACAACCACACATATTTTATGTACGTATGTATTTACATGCAATAACGTATAAGAGGAATCCTAACATGTGCGCTACGGGAAAACGTGTATGTATACATATCTAGAAATTAAAAAATAATTAAAGGTCACCGGTAAACGTAGTATATTCTAATAGTATTGATTTTATGAGGGATAATTTAAAAGCATCGAAGGTGTCAGATGGGTTAACTGATTGACACAATATATTAACAAAACTGAACACGTGGTTGATTTTTGTAATATGTTCAGTAGATCGCATTTCATTTCTAACGCAGTTTTACAAAGCACTTTTCGACTTCATCTCCTATAATCGTAAGGGGATTACCTAAACATCTAATTGCCTTGCAATCTAATGGCAAGTGTAATCGAAGCTCACACAAACATTTCCATCCACAGTTTTCCATGGTTCGAAACTCGATGTATTCGACAGACACGACACACCTCCTCTCTGTCTAATATCACGCCATTCGAAAGGTTCTTTAAAGATACATAAAATGTCTAACCAAATGACTGAATGCCGTGAAGACGATTGGAATTGAATCGAATTGAATTACTGATATATGTTAAGTTTACGTCTTTGTGACAACAATATTCTACTGTTACGTAGTTTTTAATAATAATACGTTTATTTATTTAAAGAAACGAAACAACAAATAAAGTTTTAACAATATACATATGTACACTGTGGATACATGTTTTTTTTTTTGGGATGTTGTTTGTTTTCACGTCCCTCGTCCTCGTCACGGGAGCTGCTATCTCGGGCTAACGGTTTTGAGGGCCTCTTGGGGTGTTGTATTATGTCGATTCTAGGTTGTGTCTAATTCGTTTTTTCATTTACTACTCGCTTGATATGTTTTTTAAATTGGTGATGTGGTAGTTGTTTTACGTTTTTTGGTATTTTGTTATATTCTTCTATTGCTTTGGTTGTAAGAATTTGACTGCAGTGTTTGTGTCGATATCTTTCACTTCTCAAGTGTGATACCCTGCGTGTTTTGTGGTCGTGTATTTGTCTATTCGTGTGTAACTTTGTTTTCAGTTTGATTTTCTTATTCTGTATTTTATGTAGTAGAAGTAAATTATGTAGAGTTATTAGTTTCTGTATGGTTAGTTCATGTGTTTTTTTGTATATATCGGTTGTAGGGGTGCGGTAGTGCATTTTATATAATATTTTTAATATTTTATTTTGTTGTCTTTGTATTTTTGATAGGTTTTTTTGTGTTGTATTTCCCCAGATTTGTATTAGATAACTATTTTTTGCGGTGAATATTGTGTATATTGGTTTTTTAAATGAGGGTGGTATTATGGTTTTTATTTTGTGTAATGATTGCAATAAGTTTTTTCCCGCCTCTGTACTACTAAAAAATTATATAATTCCTGAAAGGTGTAACAATTAATTCTCTTCGGCAGATTACTTAAGTTAAGGCAGCAGAAGAAAAAAAATTGCAACATCCAATAAATATGTAACGCATGTCGTAGTATTCTTCAATTGAATAATTCACCATAATTTTTAAATTTTGTGGGACAGATACAGATAAATTAAATTCTTACAGATAACTCATGTCATGCCAATGCGTAAATCAGGTTAGCTGTAGCGCAAGCGCTAGCTGTATATTCTTTATACAAGGTGTCTTTGAAATAAAACATGGAAAGGTATTATTTTATTAAACTTAAATCCAAAATATTTTGCACAATTTCCCTTCCAGACGCGAGAAAAAATTACAAATATATTTATAAAATATTCGTCGCGCCACTGTGTTTTAAGGAATGCATGCGTCTGTGACTATAGCATGTCGTAGCGCAGAGTAGATGTACCGATAGGCGATAGTAAATCTCTGTGCAAAGCATAATCAGATTCAGTCTGTTTCGGATGTTGTACATATGTGGATGTTTGGCATACTCTTACACAACGGAATTGTACGATATGATTTTCATTTATAGTAAAACAGGTGGATTCGTCAAACATGTCTGACGTATAAGCACCGATTTGTAATTGTCGAGACACATTACTTGCATAACGGATGTCGTGTTTAGATTATATGAAACTGGTAGACTGTTGCCATCTTACGAACGGCATGGACGTAAAAGGCCCTGTAAGATTTTGCGTGTTGAATCTGGATCTTGTTGACAGAAATCCAGGTGTAAGTACACGAGAGGTAGCACGACAGATCGGGGTGTCTCGCAGTATGATGCACAGCATATTGAGATGTCATTTGTTACATCCGTATCATATTTAGCGCGTGCAAGAATCGACTGACAATGGTCGTGGATACATTTAAAATAAAAATTCCTTTATAAATTCTCCGATAAAATTTTCATACGTAATTACATATATTGATCTTATTGAATCCTTATCATTCAAAGCTATTTAAGAAAGCTGATACATCACCGTTATCTTGTAGTTTCTATTACATCGACAGCTGTTCCTTCATTGTCTTGCGTTAGTTCGATCGAGGTATTTCTTTAGACACGTTGTGCATTCACAGCGGCCACGTAATTGAACTATAATTTTTTGGTTTTATATTCTACATAATTGTACCATTTTTTATATATTTTATTTTTATTTCAAAGACATCCTGTATAAGCTGAGTTCAAACAAAAATTCGTTTGAGCTGAAATTCTGTGACCCGTACTGTATTATCTTGGGCTATCTGTAACTTATCTGGGATATAGATAACTTTGGCTATTTAACTACTGGGATATACTGAATATACTTTGCGCACACACATCTCAGGAAGTACATTCTAAAATAAGTTTTACCCAATCTTGTTTTCATTTACACAAGCTTTCTTAATGAAAATATATCAGTTAATTAAACTATTATTTTATACAGCGAGACCGTTGATTAGAAGTTCATGCCGTTCTCGCCACAATATAAATTTGATAACTTCTTGACATAATACGTATATATAATCGATTATGTACCCTTCAATTAAAATATGTTTATATTTCTAGCATTCCGGTTGTATCGTAAATCGACATCAACAACGAATTTTACATATTTTTAAGCTTCATGAATATCTTTACTTTTTGCAATTTGATTCGGGTGTTTTGTAGTTATTCGATTTTTTCCTTAAAAAAATTGCTATAGCGGATATTTATTCAAAAAATCAGGGAACACTCAATTTTTCAAATATCAATTTAGGATTCATAATATGCGTAACCAACATGTTGGACTAGGCTTTAACGACGAGAACAGCCACTATTTCGAACCATTATTATAATTTTATAGGTTTCTACATTCATTATTTCTTAATAAATTAAGATTTTTCCTAAATTTGCCTTGTGTCATTCGAGGTAAATGAGGATAGCTTTCGTTGAACATTCTGCAAGTTTTAGTAAGAATTTTATCGTGCCTTCCGTGTATAAAAAATAAATTGTGGTTGGCATGAACATTTTTTTCGTTATTGTCATCCATTTTAACTCCATAGTACATAGGCACTTCACGGTTGATTATTAACTCCCAAGCTTCAAATGACGAAGTGTGACTTCGACGTTAGACTTGGACAATATACGAGTAATATATAAGAACGCTTTCCATGGCACATTAGACAAGTATCGGAGAGTTATGTGTGCATTTTTTGAAAAAACTGTAATTATCTCCTAAACTATCAATTTCAGGTATATGGGTAGGACACGTGAAGTGTAAAAGATACAAAACTGGACCCCGCAGTTGCAGTAATAAAATACGGAGGGTGCCGTTTGAAAAATTAAGCTATTGTTCTTAAAAATGTCGAAAAGTTAGTGTGCCATAGTAAAGTAACCACACAGACAGCCGTTCTCGTCGTCAAAATCTACTCCAACATGTCGTTTAAGCATGAAATTGATATTGGAAACGCTCAAATAAAATTACACAAAGTAAAGGTATTCATGAAGCTTAACAATAGGTAAATCCAAATGCGTGAAAATATACAGGGTGTTCAATTGAAAATAAGAAAGTTGATGTCGATTGCCGGTACTACCGGAAACGCTAGACATATAAAAATATTTTAATACAAGAGAACACGATGGATTATATTTATGTGATTCCGAATTTTCAAATTTATATTTTGGCCAGAATCCCATAAACTTCTAATGAACGGTCTCGCTGACACACGCTGTATATTATATCATTATATAATTGTCAAAGTACCATAAAATGTTACCCTAAAATCGTAAGATGTATGTAGGTATGTACATATATTCTGTTAAAACATTGAAAATACATTAGACAAAAAATCATCAAAGATGTAAAACCTTTTTAATTTTCTTGAAACTTGACACTTGACTTGAAACTATACATATGTATGTCTAAACACAGGCGTTGGTATCAAGAGATGCTTAATTTGTTTAAATGAATAGAACTAAATTGGAAATATACGACGACAGTAATGACATGATTTTCAACTGTCGCGAACACTCCTCCATAAAGCTCAACTTGAAAGCAGCAGCACCGTGCAATCTTTTTTGCAAGAAAAAGACATTATTAGTGATACAGCTCTGTCCCCTAACCAACAATTCATTTTTGATTTTGAATTTAAATGTTCGTGCAATAAAAACTTTCTTGATATTTTTAGATATTTTAGATTATGTTACGTACTCCAAGAGCGACATCTTCAACTTGTGTTTATTAACTTTAAAAGGATGCTATGCTTTTGTATCTGTTATAGTTACAGAAGGTTTTGTCTTATAAGAAATAGCAATTCTGATTAACTTTTTAAACTTTTTCAGAGATTTTATATTAGCACATTTTAATAGTGAACACTCTGGTGCAGTGACCAACAGTCGTGATAATCTACGCTTAAGTCCTCTGTATATAATATTAGAGATTATTTATTGTAGACATAGACGAAAGCACCTTATAAAGTGTATAATAAATATTTAGGTTTCGTTCGATAGACAGAATACAGAAGTTGGCAGACATATTTGACCCATTAGATTTTTAATTCGCTACAAGAGCTTTGAAAGCAATCCCCGACGAACCCTGGAACGATACAATATATATATGCTTCAACAAATAACTTTCGCACAAATTTATTGGACACGACATGGATCCCTTTTCTAATATCTTCCACAACAACGATTAAACAGATGTTGCTTTCACAGTATCTCGTTTAAATTACTACAAATTCTCATAAATCTTTCAACGAACTTGGTCTAATACTTCCGGAACGTGTTAAATCGTTTTTGCATTATATTCCATCGCAAAAATTAATTAAATGTAAGAGTATAAGATAATATAATAAGAATGTTTTAAACGTGAAATTAGTTAGTTTCGCTAATATAGCCGTATTAGGTCGAGGCTAAGCTTTTTCTGTAAATATGTATATTTGTAGTATTATGTTTGATACACAAATTTGTAATCAAACTGTAAATCCTGACAGTTTGAAGAGAGACGCAATTCTACTAACGCTAATTTTATAGTAGCGGTATATATTTTAAGTTCTGATATGTAGATTACATAGTAATAACTAAGGTATGAATTTTATCAGTTTATACAGCAGTTTATGCAGCAGATTGATAAAATGACAAATATTGCCACGCGGATAAGATTTACTCTACTAACCTATCTCTTTGACTGAATTGAATCCTTTTACACTAGCTGTTACTATAGTAACAGTAAAGTTTTTTTCCTACAAGAGATGATGCAAGATGAAAGTTTAGTATTAGAAAAAGACCCTGTACAGACCTTCAGCTTTTCCATATAATTGATGCAACTGATGCAACAAAATGTGTGAGAAAAGAAAGTAGATGGTGGAGCCAGTGCTACTCAATTTTGTGATCAAATTTCCGTTATATGGTATCTCCTTCAAAGTTCATATCGTTGATAGTATTTCAGCGCTCTATGTGGGTATGGTGTTTACCTCTTTATTAAATAAAGCTCTTCTTTGCGATGTAGATCGTGTACTGATAACATTAGAGTTGAAATAGGTTGTCTGTATTTTATGAAGATATATCAACGTTACGTAGTCTACCTAGTGTCGTTACAATGTTGAAAACACTATGAATCTCTTTATTCTCCTTCCTATTAACTGCTTAATGCATCATTACGCGAGAGGGATCAGCTCTAGCTCCAGTTCACGCTTAGGAGGAAAGTGTTGCGACTATTGTAGTAACTACAGTTATTTCGATCACCGTAGTAATTTTAATCGGTCCTCTTTTATCTATAATGAGGCGTTTTGCTGTGTTTTTGTTATCAAAACAATATAATCCTTTTAAATATTCGAGATATATGTACATTGGCTGCCACCAACACAGCTGCATGTTCCTGTTTGGGTAATAGTCGATGATACGAATATTCCAAGGTCTACCCATACATTGAACATTATAAAGCTTTTGCTAGTAATATAGGTACTACTAATCCATTTGCGTAATAACTGACTAAGCATTTCAACTCGGCAGCCCGTCGCTATATCTCTAATACTAAATTATATCAAAGGCTTCCACGGTCTGGCTAGGTGTTGACCGTGTTATGTTTAGTAAAATATATACTTACAGTACAAAATAACAAATAATGCACAAGATACACAGAAAACTCGACGTTTCGCCACTAATGTAAGTGGCTTCTACAGGAGCAAAGAGGGTATCTAGGGGAGGTACCTAAAGGTCACGGTAACTCGATGTGTCAACCACGTTAGAGGCGAAAACCTTCTGGTAGGTGAGGGGCGTCAGAAAGTCACGGTAACTCGACATGTCAACCACGCTAGAGACGAAAACCTTCTGACACCAGAACCATAACCGTAACCATCGTCGCGATTGAGATGCTGAGGATGTTTTTTAATCTCGATCGCTTCGCTTATCTTTCGAGGAAAATAATGTAGCGACTTACTTACGACAAATGTCTGAGCAAAGCAAATTTTGTGACTCGTATCGAGGATATGTTCAGCTAAGGCTGAATGCGTTGAAGGCCGCGTCTTAACATATCGTTGATGCTCTTTGATCCTGGTTTAAATTGAGCCTCCGGTTTCTCCAAAGTATACTGAACTACAATCAGGTGTTTCAACTCTGTCGATATTATCGGGTTAGGAAATTAAAAATGCTCGATGAACAAGACAGCTGATGATTGTTTTTGTGCTGGGTGATGATGCGAGTTGGCGTGAAGGTATCGATCCGTATGCGTGGGTTTCCTATACAAAGAGTATCCTAAGTGACCATTTTGTAAACGAGTAACCAATACATCCAGATAGGGTAGGAAAAGACTACAGGTAAACGAATAGGATTAGTAAAAGTTCACGGTTTCAGAGATTCTGGGGCACTTCCGAAAATTTACTAAAAAACGGCACTCTTTATTTTTGATTAATTACTCTGTTTTTTTACGAAGTATTTTAATAACTGAAACATGAACACAAATAATAAATATGTCACAAAAACTGTTGAAAGTGTTCTCCATTTAAACGCATACAAAGATTTATACAACGAAAATAATTAAACTGTACTCTTTCCAAAATTTCTCCATCATCTCTAAGGTCATTTATTTCATGTTGAATATGTTTCCATAGTTGTGCTTCATCAGCCACATGTGTCTTGTAAACCACGACCTTAAGATGTCCCTATACAAAAAAATCAGCTGGAGTTAAGTCTGGAGGACGTGGTAGCCAATTTAGAGTTACCTCTACATATCCATTTGTTTGGGTATATTTGATTTAGATAGTTTCGAACATCTACTGAAAAATATGGTGGAGCTCCATCGTGCATGTACCACATATCTCTCCGAAGTTGTAGAGGTATATCGTCTAACAAATCTGGCAGTGTATTTTGTAAAAATTGCAAGTAGATGTCTCCCGTTAATCTTTGTGGAAGAATAACAGGACCAACAATAGAATTGCCTATTATTCCAATCCACACATTAAGTTAAAATTCGTGTTGAAAATGATTTATCTTTATGGCATGCGGGTTTTCGACTGCATAACCGTGTTCATTATGAAAATTAGTTACCCCTCTTGCTGTGAAATAAGCTTCATCCGTAAACAAACTAGTGTTGCCAAAGTATAAATCTGCTTTTCTTTGTCCATTAACAAAGCGACAAAAACCCAGGCGCATTTCGGGATCATGCTCTAAAACATATTGAATGATGGTATGGATATAGCAAGTGTTCTCAAATTACTGCGTGAGCGACATCTTTACATACTCCTACTTCCCTACCTATTCGTCTAGTACCTATTTCTGGATCTTGTTGAAAACGTTCTAAAATTTTTTCTTCAACTTCAGGAACCCTTACAAAACGCTGCCTTCCATAATAAGCGGTTGCAGGAGCAAAGCGACCGATCTCCCGAAGACGTTGCTCAACGGCAGCAACCGTTGGATGACTTGGTATTCGACGATTTGGATACCTTTCAGAATACACCCTAGCACTCTCTCGAGTATTTCCTCACAAAATCGAAATACCAATAGCATATCGGTATATTCTGCATTGGCGTATTGTAGGGCCATGATAAACCACGAAAAGTTAAGTTTTAGAGCATTTAAGAAAACACTAATGACAATTCAGGTATTTTACGTTTGACACTATTATTATTTAGCCATATTCATAGGCGACTGGATTACTCTTTGCTTTTTTCAAACGAACGACCATAAGGACTCTTTTTCGTTTTTCTAGAAAACGAATAAAAATAAGAAAATTTTATAAGAGACATAATTTGATCGTTTTTGAATACTCTATCCAATAAAAGTTATTTCGTGTGTCTACTACATACAGCAAAAAAATTATGTTAATTTTCATAATGGTCATGCATGTTTCATTCACTTCCGGTATTAGTATTTTCTTGAAATTTTCTCTAAACATTCGTCCAATAATACTAACCGATCATGCCAAATCTTATTAAAATCGCATAAGCCGTTTTAACTTTATAATAGAAAAACGATTTCAAAATTTTAACTTCAAAGGGCGCCCAAACTAATCGACTTTGGACTAAGGTAAGTTTACTTATATCGGCTTATTTTGATCTAAGGAATATGTGGAAGGCTTGTGTAAACACTTTTTACAGACACCTTCTATATTAAAAAAATCGATAGATAGAAAAGTGAAACCACTGATTTGACGTCCGAAGAAGTATAAACTTCACCAAAATTTTAAAAAGTCGTGCAAGGTTTGGACTCTCCAATCTGCTAATATAACTATTACGATTGTTAGGTAGATAACTTTTGCAGTACGTTTCAACCTCGATCTATTAATAAATGAAGATTTTACTACTCTGCTAAAAATAGTTGTTTGTAGATGCTAAAATATCTGCTGTACTATTACTACCGATCTATGTTTCTAAGTCTTAATTTTATATTTATAAAATCGATATTTACTTTTAGTAATTTGTTGTGTGAGTATCTACTGTTCCTTTTTGTTAAACTCGAATACTTCCGTACTTCACTTCAGAATACCGCATTTTAGAAATTTGTACATTGATAAGCTGCGAAATCAGATTTTAGTGTGTATGTTGTGTTGTATGACGAAAATCTTTGGCCCAAGAATACGATTGTACGCCTGTACAAAAATTTTCGGAGTCAAGCCTCAACTCAACAAAGACGCAACTAGATAACTAACTAACGCAACTAGAAATTATACAATGTATTACGAATAAAATTAATCACATTGAAGTATTCTTGCATAATCATAAGCCAGTTGAAATATTGGCCTTGACAGAGCATTGGTTGAAAAAAGAAAAACAACGATTCACCAAAGTTGATGGTTACTGCTTGGCTTCCTGTTACTGCAGAAAAGGTAGATCTCATGGGGGATCGTGCATTTTGATCAGAGATGATATTCCTTTTGATGAACTGGTAATCTTGAAAAATAAGAGCTACGAGCTGAGTATTGAATGTAGCGCAATAAAAATAGATACTTTGAAAACAATTGTAGTTAATATATATAGACCGCCGCGAGGAGACTTAAATCAATTTTTTGAGATTCTGGATAAAATGTTGGAAGTTGTCACTGACAAGTATAAGAATTTAACAATAATCCTATGTGGGGATTTCAACAAAGATTTCATGAAGGCGGCAGAAGCAAACGTCACTATATTTAAGAATATATTATGTTCTTATAACCTGCATCAAACAATATTCGAACCAACGCGAATTAGTAAAACCTCAGCTACCTTGATTGATAATATATTTACGAATATATTGGAATATGAAAGCAATCTGATTGACGCGGCGCTTTCAGACCACAAGGCACAGGAAATTATATGGACCATGTATGGCAATCGTAGTAGCACTCAAGTACATAAACAAAGATGTTTTAACGACAAAAACGTACAAAAAATAATAGAGAGGCTTAATAACAGTGACTGGTTTGAATGCTTAAATAGCGACGAAGTTAATCACAGTTATAATTGCTTTTTGAGCATAGTAAAATCTATAATCGAACAGGTATGTCCTGTCAAAACAATACAAAAGAAGAAACATAAGAAAAATGACTGGCTTACACCCACTATTATTACTAAATCGAAAATAAAAAGGCAACTGTATGAAGGCGTTTTAAATAACAGAATAGACAACAAATTTTTAGTCTTGTCAAATCTAGTAATCGTACCTGTTACTTACATCCGACGGACCCTGACGAAATTTTTAGAACAATTAATTCATTGAAAAATACTCAAACAATGGGATATGATGAAATACCCACATCCCTGCTAAAAAAGAGCGCGAACATAATTAAAACGCCACTTGCGCATATTATTAATGTAATGCTGCTTACCGGTACTTTTCCCGATGAAAAATCAGTCATTAAACTTGTTTATAAGAAAGGTGCAAAAAATGATCTAGCAAATTATAGACCAATTGCCTTATTATCAAATATTGGTAAAATATTTGAGAAAATAATATACGAAAGAATAAATAGATTTATGGTAAATCAAAATTTCATTACAAAAAAGCAGAGCGCTTACAGGAAAGGTAGATCCTGCACC
>ML219275.1:6869-27756 GCA_004785975.1 Popillia japonica
TTTTTTGTTGATGTAGAAGTGGCGCTATGTATGTATACATATGTAGTATTGTTTTCAATGACAAAAACACGACTGATACCTATTTTAAAAACTGCTGCAATTGCCATTCGTCATTTTTGGTATCTTTATGCTTGTCGTTGGTTTTATGAATTATGAACGTGAATACAAATCTCCCCTTTCGTGTAGTAATTGCAATAGTTTTTACAAACATGTAATAGAGTGAAACTAAACGTTAAAGAAACAAATAGCAAATCCAAGAAGAAGTATGTATATAAATAAAACGAAGAAATATGAAAATATACATAAACAGATAGAATGTAAAAACAGCAGGAAGAAAAATGCAAGAAATCACAAGGGAAGTGAAAATAGGAAGAATAGATAGAAGTAGTTTTGTAGTACTGTATTCAGTCGATGAAAATCAAGACGAGTAGTATTCATATTGGCAATAATAGAAAATAGTGTAATGAAATGTAGGCTCAGGAAAGCAAAACTGCATTGTATGAGAATACGTAGGAAATCACTTACAATATGATTATTGAACATATGCTCATTGCAACAAGCAGCGAGTAAAAGACAAATTTGACGAAGAGATGGACGCAAATATTGAACTACTATTGCTGTGTTGGCTGATACTCATGTACATGTAGCGAAAAAAGAACATGAGAAATAAGTATCAGGAAAATATACAATGTAATCAAAGACAGAAGAAGATAACATTGATTTTACTTAGAAAATACAGACGTAAATATAGACTACGTACTGGTCAGTAGACGGATTGTACCGCTAAAATTAGATATGAGGAATTATAAAGAAGCTTGTGCACACTACTATCATTTTCTGGTGGCAGCGCCAGTAAAATCGAAGATAAAAGAGCTAAGGAAATAATAGAAGGAAAATATTACCACAATTTATCACGATTTTTTTCAGAAATTATTTCTATCCGTCACTACTCAAAAATTTCAAAATCTTCTATGATGGAAATAATAAGATCGTAAAAAACGAAACTGAGGGAATTGTGTTTTTAATATATTCAGAATACCAGTTCCATTGTTTCGAGGCTTTCAGACACGGTTTGTTTAAAGTCATTTCATTTCGGTCCCCTTTTGATTAAAAGAATAATATTAACAGAAAGGCTGAAAACGAATTCAAAACGTAGCATTTTCTAGCAGCATTCGATGCCACAAAAGAGACTATTACTAAAGTGAAAAGAGACCATTTACAGACAATGAAAACAATTGCGGATCGAAAAAGATTAAGCGAGTTGTAGTCAATTGAGGCGGCCAGCCGGCATTAACTAAATTCCGAGGGGATATCGTTACTCTATCTCACTACGTTCGGCGCCCTAACGAACAAGAGCTACCGACTTTGGTCGCCTGTTGATTCCTTCTACTATAAATTTCCACAAAAATTCTATACTAGCAGCGAAGTTGAATGCGGTTACCGCTAAGCTACGACGAGATAAAAAAAGGGAGAACATTTTCTTCTTATTACTTATTTTGAGGTTTCCGTTATATTCAAACTAACGAGAATTGAAGGGTGAGTGGAAACCGTGATTCCTGTATTGCTGAAAACGGAACAGAGCGAAACGGAAACGAAAAGGTTTTGGGATTTTGTGGGAGGTATCGCGGGCGAGACTGGGGAGTCGCTCACCACGCTTAATGAAGTTCATAAATCTTCGGTCGGCGTGCGTTAACACAACACTCCTTTGTTTTAATCGGAATACACTTAAAGCGACGTTGCGTAGGGGGTCTCTGTTTAAATTATTGCCCATGGAAATGACTTGGAACGGATTCTGGTAGTTCTTTGATTTATCTTTGGACACCCCTTGAAGTTGTTCGAGCGGGGATGTTAACAACTGCCTTGGGGAACAGACCTATACATTGTATTGTCCGAACAGGGAGATATATTACATATGATAATAACAATAATAGGTTTAGTAGTATACATATTTCTGTATAGAATTTTCTTTCTGTACAAAACTTGGTTGTCTTACTTTTCTTTTGGAGAATAGTTACCATGCGACTTAATATTCGCACTTTTTCTTCCGAAGAAACAAATGTATTTCGTCATATCAGTAAACATTAGTACCATATATTTGTTTCTCGATATAAATGCGCTCATATCACGTCTACAAAAGAAATCCCATTAAAATATTTTATTGGTCGTTAAAAATAACATACAATCGCGAACACGAAATCACGGAAGTGTTTCCAGTGTGTTTGCCCGCCTCGTATGAAATACCGTCACGACATCTATGTATACGTAAATGTTTGGTACACATATGCACGATGTACGAATATACATACATATGTATATAAAGCTAGGAAGCAATAGGATACAACAGCAAAATATATGAATAATACTTTCGTCGAAGTGTTCGTATGTATTATACCTAGTATGATTTATGCAGACGTAATTTTTCCAAGAATATACATATGGAAATCTTATCTTTACTGCTGTTCCTCATATCTATAAAAGGGTATATTGACGTAAAACTTTATTATTTATGGTTTGCTACGACGGTACATCTTTCAAGTTTTGCCGCAAAGCACGAAGCGGTTACTACAGCTAGATCTATTAGACATATGTACATGTATAAATTATTCTTTTATCTGTATGGATCATATGCTATCATCAACAGTGCCGTGGCCGTAGTTGGAAAGGTTTAAATTTCAAAGCTCTTCATGCTATCTATTGTATTATATGTATGTATGTATGTTGACCATTCAATACTTATACATACAATCTATACAGGGTGTAACAGGACGAGCTTACGTTAGTCGTATCTCAGCAACTAAGCAAGTTCCATATTTGGAAATTTGTAGAGTTACTTTGGACATGGGGCAAACTTTTAGACAATATTAGTACATATTTTGTATTTCCGGTTTCGCCGGAAGCACAATCAACTTTATTTTTTTAAACGGATTACCCAATTTTTTTGAAACAATTCAATTCAGCAACAAATTTGGCGTATAAATCATTTATTTCGACTGGTGTAAACATTACCGTTTTATAGCTAACTTGGTTTTTATGAAAATTTTATCAAATGCATCGTAGTACTTAGTGACGTATTTCTTCGGTATGCAGAAGAGTTGATGAATGATTATTGGACGGGGTGTTAGTATTTACCGACCTAATATGTTAAATTTTAAACACTAATAACTTCGTAATTTTAAATGGAACATCCTGTATATTTTTGTCACAAACGGTAGAAAATTAAATTCTTCATCAAATGATATTACATTTCCCTATACCTAAAATGAATATTTTAGGAGCTATTCGCAAATTATGTGAATGTATTCAGAAACTTCGTGTGACCGCCAACGGTAGTTTTTGGCATCTATGCTAGCATAGCTTAGCACACACAAAAGAAATAAAATAAAAATTACTGGAACAACTTTTCATACACGTAACATATACTTTCAACCATTTGAAAATATCAGTTTTTATATTGTTCGATTTTGCTTCAATGGATTAAATAACAAATAATAAAGATCACACCACTTATTTGTCTTCGCCGGGTTTATCTCGTGTTTTGGTTGGGTTATCGCTATGGGGGATCGTCAATATCACGAGTTTTGTACAATTTTATTTGCTCCTTCAGAAGCTTCGTCATATCAAACGAATCTTTACAAGCTTATATGTGTGATTATTATTATTACATCAACCTCTGTCTATTTATAGTAAATCTCGGACGTCAACAAACTTGTTGAGTATTCTTCGGCAAAATTTGTTATGCACAGGTTCGTTAGGAAATCCTGAAGAATTATTACATTACATTAGTGGGGGTTGAATTTTTTGGCCGTTTCACCGGGCACTATAATTAATTAGTCTATTAGTGAAAGCATAGATGTTCGTAGGTTTCCTGGCAAGACGCCGTTTCTAGCTTGCGTAACATTTGTAATTTCTTCTTCAATCAGTAATATTATGTATTTTCTTCATACCTTGCTTTGTTTCATATTGTATACTAGTTTGAATATTTCTCTTTAATTTAACATTGTACCCTTCTTAAAATGCCAAATCCACTGTTTTAGGCAACCTTATCAATGTTTCCTTCAGTTTTATTTGTAAATTTAAGACTCAAGACTTGCTTATAATGGACTCTCTCGCATTTGGGTGCTAATTACAAGTATGTTGGCAACAGCTTACCTGGTTTAGACCTGGTTTTGGCAGCCGACACGTACCGAAGGTTGGAGTGGTGTGGTTTAGAGGCATCAGGAATTATTTTTGAAAATGCTATTTGCTTAAACGTGTTTTACCGTTTAATTTGCTAAAAATGTCAGCATTTCCACAAAACACACAAACTGTATTAGTATTTTTCATTAGTATTTGCATTTAATACATAAGTACAGCAATCGCCAGATACGATGGCGAGCAGTGGGGATGCGCCGTAGTCGTCTTTAAAAGGAGGCACGCCCACCTAAACGCACGTGACGTTGCGCCGCCTATGGTGTCTCGCAAATTTTATAAAACCCATTACAACAGCTTCCCACTATTTCTAATGCTGCGCGAACTTACTCCCACCGCTCGCCATCGTATTTGGCGCGTGCTGTATATTGGTAATGCAGTTTCGCGCAATCAATATCTTAATTTCTTTAAGTAAAATATCCTATATATGATTATACCTTTTTCTTTCACAGGAATGTTAGTACTGTGTTCCGATATGATACTTTTTACCGCCAACTTTCATAGTTGAGATAATCATTATTTTCAGTAGTCAATATTTGAACAAATAAGTTTCACGCGATAGGTACTGCTCATACATAAGTTGACGCTGTATAAAATTCAATTAATTCAAGATTGATGTGATAAAGCCTGCGTTAGACATTTCATTGTCCTTTTTTGTAAGTAGTCAATAATTAAGATGCAAAAATCATCCGTAAGACAATTTAGGCAAATAAATATAATTTTACAGTAAAGACAAATTTAACAAACACAGGTCAGATTCAGAAGAAATTTTCTATACAGTTATGGCTGAGAATTGTACAAACCAGAATACGCGGGCTTATTTTGATTGAAAGGTGTAATAAATCTATTAGCTTTAATTTAATATTTAAGTAAATAATTTATCATTACATTACGTACAACAATATTAGTTAATTTCTTGCTAAATATTTAAATTTATTTTGTTTAATCTAAAAATGACGTTTTAATCAAAATAGGTGAATCTTCCTGAAAATTTGTATAGGTACATAATTTCTCATTCTGAACAACTTACCGTAGTAATATTATGACGCATCATGAACACAAAGGGTACCTTACCTGAAAAGAAAATACTTTCCACTTCACCGTTATATTCTATGCACACAAAGCAAAATTTAATCTCTTAATCTTAAATTAAAATTGTTGATGTTAAAGTTTAAATTATATTGAGCAATACTTCAAAACTTAGAGCTTATTATTTATTTTATTTTATATCACATAAATTATTGTTTCCAAGAAGGCTATTTTCCTATCCCATAAATGTTCAGTTTTCCATTTATTTATTTTTCTTTTGTTATTAATTTACTTATTCTAAAACATTCATTGAACAGCGCAAAATGTTGTAATATAAAAGAAATATTATTTGATTATTGTGTTTGTTGTTTTTATTCTACTGCTAACGTAATATTTTATTATGATTTTCCATTACCTACCTAGAATTACATGTTAATAATTTCTTTAAACTTTGAACGTTTTTCATTTGTTTATTTTTGCGTTAAGAATTGTTATCTACTGGATATTTTTTGTTCAAAATATTATGATGATCAAAAATATAATAGTAATAATAATATATTTAATCCAATAATCCATAAATTAGTACAAAGAACAGTACAAAGAGGATATAGGAAAAGTCACAATACATGATATAATAATAATAATAATAATATATTTGACAATCAACACACAAATGAAACAGGTACCGCATGAGACGAAACTTATTTCTATACGTGCTTACTATAAAGGGAACTAAGACTCTTGTATATTGTTAATTCTAAAGTACATTACAATCTAAGTATTCCTGTACACTATAGAAGCAATGCATCATTAGCATATTTTTGACGGATTTTTTAAAAGTTTTTCAGTTGTCACATTCTTAATACATTGAGGCAATTTATTGAACAATTTTAGACCAATTACTAAAGGATTGCGTTCAGTTATTGCTAGATTTCGTGTAGGCGTTAATAGTTCGTGTCTGCCTCGAGTGTAGTATGAGTGAAAATCGTTGTTTCTGGGCAGCAGATGTATATTCTGATAGATTATAAATAAAGTTTTAGCAATATATAGACACGGTAATGGTAGTATATTTAACCTTTTAAACCAAGCTCTACAGGATTCCGGTGTTCGTAAACCTATTATGTTACGTACTGCTAGTTTTTGCATCTTAAATACTCGTTGCATATTTGGCGAAGTGCCCCAAAAAATTAGTCCGTATCTAATTCTTGATTCGAAAGTTGAAAAATAGTAGCACAACAGGACTTCCTTTTGGACCAGGTGTCGGAGTCTAAACAGGGCATAACAAGTACTTGCCAGCCTCTGACATAGTTTATCAGTATGATTGTACCATGTCAAACCACTAGCAACATGGAGTCCTAAGAATTTCGTAGACATTACTTGCTGTATTGACTTGTTTGACACTTTGAGTAATAAAGACGTATCTATTGTCCAAGGTTGCGCACAAAAGTGACCAAAAACTGTCTTGTCTTTATTTAAGACTAATCGATTTTGGTGGAACCAATTGGAAAACTTGTTTAGCATGCATTGGGCGACTCTTTGTACCTCTAAAATGTCATGATCTGCGCAAAGGTAAGTATTATCATCCGCATACATCGCAATTGTTCCACTTGTTATTGTAGCGGCAAAATCATTTACGAACAGTAGAAACATGAGTGGACCCAGTACAGAGCCCTGGGCCACACCGCAGTTGACAGAGTATTTTCTAGATTTAACACCGTTCACTTCCGCAACAACTTGCCTTTCAGAAAAGTAAGACTTTATCCACTTGTATATATTACCACGCAGTCCGTAAGATTCTAATTTTTTCAGTAAAAGCATGTGATCCACCAAGTCAAAAGCCTTGCTCAAGTCCATGAATATACCCACACATCTATTGTGCTTATCTAATTGCCAGTATAATTCATTGATAAACTGTAAAACAGCAGTTGTAGTAGGATTTGTTTTTTTGAAATCCATGTTGCGCCGAATTTATATTATTCTTGGAACAAAAATTAACAATCTTTTCCGCCATTATTTTTTCAAAAATTTTCGAAATCGTTGAAAGAAGTGAGATAGGGCGGTAATTTGTGATCAATAAGTTATCACCGGATTTATAAATTGGCATCACCCTAGCAGTTTTGAAGACTTCAGAGAATGTGCATGTATCTATAGAATTGTTGAACAATAGCGTTAGGGGGGCAGCAATCAAATGGGCGCACATTTTGAGGACATCCGAGCAAAGACCATCAGTTCCTGTTGATTTTGAATTTTTTAAGTTTAAAATAGCATTATATGTGCATACCTCAGTTACAGGAGTAACGTACATGGTCGGATAATGTTTACCCTTGGCGTAAAATGCAGAATTGTAATTTGAAGAATTTGTAGTCTTGCTGTTAAGCGAAAAATTACTGTAATGTTCACCAAACGCATCAGATATTTTTTGTCGATCTTCAAGAAGTTCATCATTATGTTTTACTTCAGTTATTTTGTGGTTTTCACGTTTTTTTATACATAATTATTTATGATGTTCCATGCACTCTTGGATTTATTATTGGAATTCATAAAAGTGTGGTAATTATGGAGTTGCTTTGCAGTACATAAAACTTTCTGGTATATTCTTTTATAATCTTTATAGTATTGCCAGTCCGAGTCATCTCTAGAGTTTATGGCAACTTCATATAAACTTCTAAGATTAGCAGATAATATCCTGATACCATTTGTCAACCACGATCTACTTTTAGATTTATGACTAATTTTAAATCTTTTCATTGGAAAGCACAGATCTATATAATACTGTAAAATGTTTATAAATACTCTAAAGGCATTATCCATTGACTCAGCCATCAGTATGTCCATCCAAGTTTCTTTAGCTAAGTAAAACAAAAAAATTGTTCGAGTTTACAGTATTAAATACTCTAGTAAGATAATAGTCCGAATTTTTTACACTACTATCTATCGTATATTGCAGAATTTGCGCATAGTGGTCTGACAATCCATTATGGGACACCCAGAAAGATACAAGTTTTTCACTGTTTATATTTGAGCAGAGATAATCGATTCAATACTGCCGTATTTGCAGTAATTCTGGTTGGTTCATTTAAAAGTAATCGTATGCTATAAACATTAAGTAAATCACGCAAAGTATCACTTGTAACAGACTTCACAAGAAAATCAATACCATTCAATATAATATTCGCACAAACCTTTACAGTTACATATTCTAGTATACAATTTAATTGTTCAAAGAATAGTCCATATGTCCACTTGTATTAGGCTATCGATCCATTTTTACAATCAAATTGTTTTAAAACAACTGATTTTCTTGTTTAAACGTAGTAGAAACGCAAAAAGATTATAATTAGAAAAATATTTAACGAAATATATATTCACTCAATCAGCTGTATCTACAATACGACGTCGCTAAAATATCAAATTTCAGCAGTGTGAACATGACCGGCAACAAACCAATCGTAAGCCTATATTTTGGCGGGATATATTCAATTCCATAGAACTAGTGGGCCAACTAGCTGGTTTTGATTTTTCGGCAAAATTGGCGCCTCTAAAGACCTGATGTTTTTCGCTTCGGGATAATATCATGAATTTTCAGTTTTTGATTTTATACAGGGTTAGTAAAAGTAAACACTATGAAAAATGGAAAGATTAAAATTAAATCCAAACTGTGTATTAACAAATATATCTAGCGCAGAGCAGGTGTAGCGATAGGCGATATTTATCATGTGTGCAACGCACAATCAAAGTCAGTCTGTTTCTATTGTTGTATGTATGTAGATGTTGCAGACATGAAACCAACAATTCTTCAATTATTCTTTAAAGTAATTCCATAGATTGGATACATTTAAAATAAAAGCTCCTGTATTAAATAAGTCTCCGATAATATTTTCATACGTAATCACATTGATATTATTGAACTCTTCATTGAACGCTATTTAAAAAAAACTGACACATCAGCGTTATTTTGTAGTTTTTATAACATCGACAGCTGTTTTTGCGATGTCTTGCGATCGAGGTAAACACATCTCGATTCA
This sequence comes from Popillia japonica, assembly GCA_004785975.1. Lineage (NCBI taxonomy): Eukaryota > Metazoa > Arthropoda > Insecta > Coleoptera > Scarabaeidae > Popillia > Popillia japonica. The sequence continues at coordinate 16,112 of ML219275.1, forward strand.
TAGGCGGATCTTAGAATTTATAAGGGAGATTTAAATATTCTACACAACTCTCAACCAGTTGGTAATCTGCTTTCAAAATCAGATTATAACTTTTTAAAATAGTAATATTCAGATTCTTCGATTTCCTAATTACTCATTCGATAAGGTAGTTCTGGGTCTAGCTTAACCTAACTGCAAGACAATCCCCAAGTTCTTTTTTAGATTTTAGTTTTTTTCAAATTCTTAGATTTCTTTGTACTTTGATATTATTTTTATTACTATTATTATTATCTGATTTGTTCGTTTATAGTTTTATCAGTGTATATGTTATAGCGTAACATTTGCAACATCCTAAATACCATCACTGGTAAAAGATATTTCGAATAAAATCTAACATTCAAAAAAAAACCCATATCCATAATTTAAACAAACAAATATGCAGAAATTCCAAGAAAATCTTACACGCAGCCAGAAAGTCTGGTTTATCTTAAACATTTTCAAGAAACATACATACTAATATATAAGCCGAGAGAGTGATACCTAAATACTTATTTGTGTTTATATTTGTATTCTTTAACCTTTCGAATATATTAGGTTTCAATCGCCCAACTCAACACACACATACATATTCCTTCATCCTATTCTAACAGCTCTCTCTCTCTTTATTTCCAAAAAAACACGACAATAAAGTTCTGTTTAATTTCTCTCGTTGAGGCTGACTCTGACTTGTTAAAAGGAGTACGCATAGGAATTCCTCACGAAATCTTACACCTTATGTGTGAGGTATGGAGTGTGTTAAACACTTCTTTGCGTTTTTCGACGATATATCGTTGACAAGTTATGTCATCTGCTCCTTGTGTTGGGATCGGATGCGGTTACCCGGCCCCTAGAGATTATATACACAAAATATATTTTATCTAATTTATTATAAACATTATTTGTTATACGTCAAAAAATTTTTTTTTCTCCCTAGCCCTAGCATGTACCATCAGCAATACTTTCACCCCGGTCTGTTTACGTTGACCCTAATTGTGTCAATAAAGACGACAATGGCCGGTGCCTTTTACGGCCTTCGTTGTTTACAATTTCCTTTATTGACTGGGATTTTATGAGTACACGTTTCTGTACTGGATTAGTTTCGAGTCATTCCTTAATACACCGAACATAATTTAGACCAGGACTCCGTTACGGTATTCTGGGGTAATGGGGCTGTTCCAGTAAATGCAAAACACATATTTTACGGTACATAGAAGGAGATTTGCCGACGGTACGAGTAATATCGTACGAAATGTTTGCAAATGTGGGTTAGTTTCTCAAGGTCTTGCCGTTTTAACAGAAACGGTAGATATTATTGGAGGAAATATAAAATTTTACAGTTGCAAAACTAATAAAGCAGCACAGAAGTATTAAGTTAGCTAGTTGAGTAGGTAGTTTATTAAAAAAACCTACCTGTTAACTGCCACTTGTTTAGTATTTAGAAATTATGGCTTCTTTTTAGTACTACCTTTATCAAAGCAAATACATATCTACAAACAACTTAAGTAGTTTGAAACTAGAACTAATTGATTTGCTTTTAAGATAACCGACTTACTCTAATGTATAATTATGATTACATGTTCAAATTAGAGTTGTCTAATAGTATAGCTTACTTGAGCTATCCCATAAAAGTTTAAAATAAAAAAGAACTTCCCTAAAACTTGCACATCATCACAAATCATGCAAGCTCTTCAAGTAAGCCTGGTTCATGGATTTTTACTATACATGGGTGGACCCTTGCGTTGTCCTAGTGGAAACAAACTTTTTTTTTGGCCAAATGCTGTCGTTCTTTTTCCCAAACCCTCATTAAATCGACCTAATAACTTGGCACAATATTCGCCATTAATTGATTTACCCTTATGAAGGTAGTCAATGTGGATTATCCCAAAAATCGGTCGCCATGACCTTATTAGCTGACAAGCCCATCTTGACCCTCTTTGGTGCCGATTTACCTCGAAAAATCAACTGTTTTGACAGCTGTTTGGTCTCTGGTGTGTTGTGGTGGATCCAGGTTTCGTCCACGATTACGAAACCGTGCAAAAACTCGTCCACATTGCGGTTAAATGACGCCAAACACTCCTGCGAAGTTGTTACACGATTGCGTTTGTGGTCGGTTGTGAGCAAACGTGGCAGCCAAATCGTGATTTTTTTTAAATTGTTTCCGATGTAGAGATCTCGACTGGGTGTCTACATAGAACGTTCGGCATCTTACGTGCTTGTGCGGCCACAACGAAATTCAGTAAACCATTTTTTTACAATTGAAGTTGATGATGTAGACTTCCTATAATACTTGTTGACCCACCCTCGCTTAATATGACTACATACTTGCATTCAGACGAGCGTTGCTAGAGACTATTGAAAAATTGTAGGTACCAACCTCTAGTGAAAAATGTACCAGATTTTGACAGATTGTGCAGAAACAAGATCTACATATAGGCGTACAGCGTTGGCAAAATGTTAAGAGATAGTAACGGGTGACACTATAAATGACTGTAAATTTTCGAGTTAATTTGGCAATACTTCTGTAATTTTATGTTAGTATGCCTGATTTTTAGGTTTGAATATGACAGATACTTGTCAAAGTAAAAAGTCAAGCAAATGAGATATGATATAAATGCCATAACCTACAAAAGATGCAACCAATACTAACAACACTGACAACACCAAAATGGTCAGCTAGTGCAAGTTTCCTTTCATCGAGTAACTCACCCCAAAGATATCTTTACTTTTAAGGAATCAAAAACACCCTTCCTCCTTAATTTGGGAGTTATGTTCTGTTGGTTGTTTGCAATGTGATGCAATATATGTGGACCAAATCTCACCATACTTAGAAAAAAGATTGAAACAACATAAACTTGATTGTCACCATAAATAAAAAAAGATAGCCCTCTTGGACCATCACACAACACTAGCCCATATTCTTGATCAGTCGATAATTAGTCGATCGATTTTTTGAAACTTTTGATAGATAATTAGTTTTAAAATTCGTCGATTATTCGATAGTGATCGATGCTTTTTATTATGAAAAATGTACCACAAATATTCAAAATATACTTTTGTACATTCCTTCCAAAATGTACCAGATCTGGCAACGCTGATTCAGACAAAATCTGCTGTCTCTAAATCTTCCTGGCATAGACGATAGATATGATCTTTATCAGCTTTACAAGGCTTGAGCAGATGGTATACCCAATTACTAGATTTTAGTCAAATCAGCAGACTCAGTAGGATGTCTTAACATTCTACAGGAATTAGGAGACTTCGGTAAGCCAAAAGCCCATTCGTTTACTATGCGGAGGAATCCAAACCAACCACAGAAGTAAGGACTGCGGGGATGTGAGGATAAACCATTCTGCGGTGTAGCTAAAAGCTATGCAAGATCTAGTTTTGAACAGCGGGAAGTGGAACGCTAAACAAAAGAAATGGCAAAGCCAATCAAAAGCAGGCTGAATGGTTAGAATGTTCGCCTTTTAACTCAAGGCTTCGTTTTAATTGCATAGAAATTAACCAACATGTCTTCTTCTTCTCGGATAAGAAAGTAAAACCGTTGGTTCCGTGTCAATACAATGTTCACTAACAAAATCACTACTGGAGGTTGGAACGCCTTGAGTCAGGCAAAATTGTAGCTGAGTACACAACGAAGACATGCATGAAAATCTCTTAAATTACTTTCTGAACCACTAAAACGAAATGCTTGTTAAACAAAAAAGAAGGACTCATCACTACAGGGAGATGGGCAAAGCGAAGCAGAAGCTTCTAGAATCAGTCAGAAATTTAGGAATCAAATTGGAACTAGCAGCTCATACTATGACAATTGCATGAAACGAAATGACATTTTCGCAAGATTTAATAATTTAATGCCTCTCTGAGCGTGCATCTATGTACATATATGTGTAAATATCAAAAAGTAGAGGCCGAAATATGGTACAGTGCGGAACACCATGTGTTGGAGAACATTGGTGATAAATTTGATATTTGCAGGTCGTGAGTGTACGGAGAGTGCCCTGGTTTAATCCAAAACAAGTCTAAAAAGATACAAGATGTTCGGTTAAGAAATCAGTGCAGAAATCTGGAGAAATGGTGTAGGTGACGTTTGTACAAAGCAAAATTTGAACAAGGTCTTATATGGGCTCAACAGTCTTGGTTGGTAGCCACACTGGTTTGGAGCCACAATAGGAAACATCTACGCTGGGTGAACTAGAACGATTAATGAAGACACTTTTTAGGCATTGGATTCAGATGAAACGTACATTGTTAGAAAAGTAGCAGAAATAGTGGTTTTAATTAATCAAACACCCTGTAGAAATAAGTATGTATATATTAATTATGGAAATTCTGGTCAGTTCGGGAAAATTCGGATTAGGCAAAAATATTGCGAATTTATAAACGTGGTTTTTGGAATTTGGCCAAGGAAAGGGTTGAAAATTAAGGTTTTCAACAAGATAGCTCACCAACAGTCATTTCTGCCACCGTAACCATGTGCTTCTCGTATTTCTTTGCATGTCCTCTACTTTTTTCAGAAATCAGGGTTTTTGAGCAAATAAATGTTCTACCTTAACAATCAGATACCGTGACTTCTAAAAAGAGATATCTTGGTTTAGAAACCAGCCCAAATCTTCGGACGTTTCACCAATGCTGTTAATTAGGCACTACTGCAAATATGGTTATGTACTTACATCCTCCATTGATTTTAGAAGGAAGGATGTCTTCTGCCTTTTTTTGAAAATAAATATGTACATATTTTGGTTTGAAAACGAAATCAGAACTGAGTACCATGGCTTCATTACCAACCCAAAACCAGATACAATGATTTCCATAAAGAAAATAAAGCACCCATGAGAAGTGTGACATCCTCCACGAGGGGGGCTGGCAAACTTATAGGACGTCTGTATCATTTCTTAGGCTTAGAGGTATTAATGTTGCAATTCTTGCTAGATTTTGAGGTATTGTATTGTATTGTAAAAGAAGGATTATTATTATTATTAGTTTGGGTGCCAAGGCCTTAATCTGTTCAGGCGTTACAGTCGCTTGTTCTAGCTGCTGAAACCTTGCCGGCCCAGTGCTTCGCATTCGCAAAGTATGTGCTCGGCTGTTTCAGATCTCAGTTCGCAAAAACGACACAAGTCTTGATCAGCTTTGCCCATCTTTCTGAGGTGGTACTTTAGAGGGCAGTGACCAGTAAGTAGGCCAGTAACGGACCTTAAGTCTGATTTTCTTAGATCAAGAAGTTTTTTATTACTATTTGGCGAGCAGTTGATGAATTTCTTCGCCTGTGTTTGTCCGCGTGTTTTCCTCCAGAGGGAAGCCATTTCTTTTGCTTCCCAGTCTATAAGTTCCTTGTTGAGCTGGTGTTTTGATACGCCAAAGAAGGGTTGGGGTCCAAAGAGGGGGGCATGTTTGCGGCTTGTCTAGCAAGTTCATCGCCATGTCATTTCCTTTGGTATTCGTGTGCCCTGGAACCCACATTAGGGAAAGCCTGTTATTTGTGGCCAGTTGCGTCGCATTCATCCGACATTCCCAGACCAACTTAGACTCAAACCTGTGAGTGGCTAGAGCTTTCAGAGCGGCCTGGCTATCGGTGCATATATAGATGTTGGCATCCTTCAGGCCTTTGTTTAGGTTTTCTCGAATGCAAAGATCTATAGCATTTATCTCCGCTTGAAAGATTGTTGGAGATGTTCCTAGGGCTCTGGAGAGGTTGGTCATTGGTCCATGAACGCCAACCCCTACCCCGTTGCTGTTTTTGGATCCGTCTGTGTACCAGACACGGACTCCATTTTCAAAGTTGGCTCCACCAGAGCTCTATTCCTCGCGGCTCGGAAATAACACCCTAAATGGTCGCTCGTGATGTACTTTGACAGTCATGCAGTCCGTTGGTTTAATTAAGGATGGAATCTCTTCTCGAAGGTCATCTAGAATCCTCAAATGTCCGGTTAAGTCACCATCTTTAAATGGATATACTCAGCCGGTGGGCGCTGAGATCTGCAGTTCTCTTAATCACCACAAACAAAGGTGCTAATCGCAGTAATACCTCCATTGAGGCAGTTGGGCAGGTGCGCATCGCTCCTGTGATTCCCAGACATACTAGTCGCTGCAGTTTCTGCAGCTTACTTTGTGCTGTCTTTTCGTTAGTTTTTGGCCACCAAACTAGGCGAGCGTACGTGACCATGGGTCTCAGAACCATTAGATATAACCAGTATATCATTTTTGGTTTAAGACACCAAGTTCTCCCAAAAAGTATCTGGCTAGACCAAAAGGCCATTGTAGCCTTTTGGAGTACTTTATGAAGATGCTGGTTCCAATTTAGTCTGCAATCGAGAGTGATCCCTAGATATTTGACTTCACTGGCGTAGCTTAGTTGTACATCATTCAGGAACACTGTATCCAGTGAGTATTTCCTTCTATTGGTGAATGGGACAACAACGGTTTTGCTTGGGTTGACAGAGTCCTTCCCTACAGCACCAGTTGCTGATGGTGTTAAGGGCTTGTTGCATTAGGTCCATAATAACCTTTTCATGCTTCCCCTTTATTGTAACGACTAGGACATCTGCATACCCCTGTGCGGTAAAGCCTTTTCCGTGCAGTATATTGAGCAGATCGTCAATGACCAGAGACCACGGCAAGGGTGGTAGAACCCCTCCTTGAGGGCAACCCTTGACCGGTCTGAAGGCCACCGACCCATCGCCCAGCTGCGCCTTTATTCTGCGGCTTTCTAACATCGCTTGTGTCCACCTAATTGTGGAAGGCTCCAGGGCCCTACGCGCCATAGCTCTTGCTATCGAATCGAAGGAGGTGTTGTCAAAGGCACCCTCTACGTCGACAAATGCACTTAGCGCTATTTCTTTGTTAGCCAAGGCTCATTCAATCTGTCCGCAAAGATTGTGCAGGGCTGTTTCTGTGGATTTCCCCACTTGGTAGGCAAACTGGTATCTGTGGAGGGGTCTGTTTACTAGATACTCCCTCCTGATGTGGTCATCAATAATCTTTTCCATCATTTTTAGAATGAATTATGAAAGGCTTATGGGGCGATAGGATTTAGGCAAATCCGCTGGCCTGTTGCCTGCCTTTGGTATGAATACCACCCTAATACCTCTCCACACCTGTGATTTGAGATTTGGAGATAACAATCCTTTCCTCTGAAATTTTCTAGGCTATCTCTGGTTAATGGACCTAGATAAGTTGGAACATAAAAGTTTTACACCTCACATATCAAGTTTGTCTTAGGTCTTATTACATAAGTGGCTTTAGATAAAATAATATTTTCTTGGACGATGAAAGTTTTGGGCTCTGAACAAGCGTCCATATCGCTGTGGACTGGATCTACGCCTACCACTCTGGCGGGTCACGTTCGATTACCGAAGATCCGTGTCGGACAACCCTGGTGATCCCCTTGTAAGGGAGATTCCAAATTCGAGGAAAAATTGTCATGTATCCTAAACGAAAGATTTTAAATATTAACGGCAGCTTTTCTAATAACAAAATAGAAAAAAGAAGATAAATCCGCTCTGTAATGCTGCTTTATGACTACCCACAAACTACTTAAAAACACATTTACAGCTAAGTTTCACTTCACACAAGTTTTTCTTTCCTAATCTATCTACAATATCTGCACTGCACTCATAGATAAATATCAATTAAACTGCATTAGATGTGCATGTATGTATATCAATCCAAACATGCTTGTATTTAGTAAAGTTCACTATTTTCTTTTTTAAATTATCTTGTGGTACAATATTTATCCATCCATTAAGAAAAACATCTATACGCGACACTGGTGAGTGTATGGAAGTCGTCCTTATCTAATTCGACAAAACATACTTGAAGAGGAGTGTACTACAACTAACATTACTAACGACGATGATATACCAATTATTATCGAAGCATATTTAGAGAACTCAAAAAAGCAATATAATGCAATTCGTCGAGTGGATCGTTGTGCCAGGAAAAAATACACGCCGTCAAAGACGACGGCCTGTTTGATCTGCTTAAGTAATGAGTAATAGGTGATTCTGATATGGAAAAAGTCCTCAGGAAACACGTAGATGATTTTAGTTTCTATTTGAACAGCAAACAAGTGCGAAAATCGTAGAAATCCGTTTCTTTTCGATTGTTTGATTAAGATAGCCGATTCCGTTATCAATTTTATTGATTTACAGTAGCAGTATTATACGTTTAGGTATGCCTGGAAATATATTTCGTAATCTGTATGGAAAATCTATGTTACACATCCAGAATCATATTCCTAGATTAATTTTTATTTATTTTGACGAGTCAGGAGGTGAAATGTGGGGAAGATAGATGGAAGCAATGGCGTTGAATTTATTCCCCTCCCCCTGCCCAAAAAAAAAGAAAACCAGCAAGAAATATTGAAACAATTTTAGAAGGCAAGAAGATCTAATTATCTATCAAACGAGAAAAACCCATTCAGTAAACAAGAATTTCAACCTACAGAAGCAAATAGGACCTCTTCGGGGTGTGTAAAGGAGGCTTGACCCACCATCAGTGTTCAAAAAGGAGGACCAAAGCCTAAAAGGTCGAGTACAAAATGTGTCAAAAATTGTGGGTTAAAAAGGAGGCTAAATAAATTGCTTCTCATCAAGCAAGAACCCAAAGATTCAAAGAAAAAGGGCCACATGTCTTCCGAGGTCTTTGCCAAAATATTCTTCACCCTCTAAGCTTTATATTAATTTGTATCGACTTATCAGACTTACTTCAGAATTCTTTAGCACCACCCTAAATGCGCTGGTCAAGCTTATTCTTGCAAATCAATCTCTTAATTGTCTTAACGACCTTCGGTCAGGATAAGTTTTGAAGATCAGTAAAAAGCGCGTTCCAAACTAGGACTTTAGGTTTTGACGCAGATTGGAAAGCAGCTTCTCTTGTTCAGGGTCGCTTTCCAAATTAACCAAGCTGTTTGCCAAACCAATTGCGCTGGTTCCAGAACTAACTCAAAACCATGCTAGGTTCTTTCTAGATCACTATTTTCAAAACAAGATCCTCATCATTGCATGAGCAGCCTCCAACACCAGGCTTCATCCTAGTATTGGGCTAAATTGCCTTGAACAGCTAAACACTTAGCTTAGCTTAAGCTACACTTCACATCCCAATAAGTAATTTTTTAGAATCAGTCAAGAACTTTGGAGGTACTTATACAATTAAAGACTGCTGTCTAAACCAAGCGAAGCACTGATTCAAGGACTTCTAATTTTGAGCTAGTTTGCGAAACGAAAAAACTTATCGGGTGGGGGTTGCTTTCTTCAGCTGTTTCCAAACCAATTTCCGCAACCAGATAAGTAAATTTCAAAACCAATTCACAAATAGGACTTCTAGTTTTGAGCTACTTTAGAAAGCAGCTTCTCCGGTTGAGAGATGCAGTCTAAACCAAGCAAAGACTGATGCTGAACTTATCGGTTTTCTATACCAATAACCCTGCTTCCTAAATTGCTCAAGCCGTTTCCCAGCCAACCACTACAACCAAATAAGTAGCTTTCAAAATTAGCACACAACTAAGACTTCTAGTTCTGAGCTATTTTGGAAAGCAGCTCATATGGTTGAGAGCTGCTGTGTAAATCAAGCAAAGCACTGGTGCAAGGACTTTTAATTTTGAGCAGCTTTCAAAACCAAACCTGAACCAGGATTTCTAATTTAGGGCAATGAAAGCAGTTTGACTCGTTGTAGGTTGCCTTCTAAAGCATTCAGCATTAGCTCAAACCCAGATAATCTACTTTCTAAACCAATTAAGTTGGTTTCTAAAGCTCAACCTATTTTCAAGTGCAAGTGTTACAACCCGCTTAGCAGCACTGAGGCAAGACTTCTAATTTTGAGCCGGTTTGGAAGGCTGCTTATCTGGGCAGCTTAGAAGGCTGCTTTCTAAGCCAACCAAGAAATTTTCTAAACTAAGTTTCACAACCCGATGAGTAGTTTTGAAAACCAAACCTGAACCAGGATTTCTAATTTAGGGCAATGAAAGCAGTTCGACTGGTTGTAGGTTGCCTTCTAAAGGATTCAGCGTTTGCTCAAACCCAGATAATCTGCTTTCTAAATCAATTAAGTTGTCTCCAACTTCTCCCAAACAGCCCTAATGATTAGCCGGCTATCCAACGAGGTAACAGATGGCTGGAGCCATATAAAGCCATTGCAACTAGCAGCTTGATAAACAAAAGACAATCTCATCAAGTCACAGTACTACCTGACACAAAGTATTGGCGCACCATTCCTGTTTCCTGTTTAGTTTCCTTAAAGTAAAAAATGCATTTTGTAGTACATCCTCGCAGAGACGCCTAAATGATTGAATTTCTAGGATATTTCGCACAAATACCAAACAAAAATTTATTTCATCTAAAAGATTATCCTAGGTACATCTTGTTTGTTTTCTCTCGACATAACAAAATCTCCAATAAATCAACGTCAACCGCGACGGAAAAAATATTAACCGCTTTTATGGAAATTCGGACAAAGTGATAATACTCTTACTACATCATATAACCCTTCATCAATTACTCCAGTCCGGGCTTAAACATGTCATCATCCGGAGCAAAACGGTGTGGTCTACCGAAACAGGTGCTCCTCACCAGTTAGCTTCGGCTAATGAATTATTCAAAAAATCGGCAAGGTGTTTCCTCTTCCCTATATAATACGTACAAATATATGTATGCTTTTCGGTAAATTTGCCAGAGGTAATCGTGGGCCTACATATCGGGATACCACCTTTTTCCTTTATATTCCGCTTTTCGAGACGACCAGCGAGCTACTACTAAGAAAAAAAGAGACCCTCTAATTTGAAACAACTACTACTACCACTTGGTTCTGTGTTCTTATGCCAACAACACGGCATATACCACCTGTTGCCTCAAGGCTACCATGTCGGATTCGGAAAGAGATCCTAGATTTAAATTTTTAGGTGAAATTATTCACTCCCACAAAATGCTCGTGGTGGTGGTGATGGTGGCTTTTTTTTATAGTGACCGGTGTTTGTTGGTGCCTATTATACTGTGCTCGTTGAATTGTTGGATTGGTTCTTGTAGATTGAAGAGCTCGATAACCTAGTTTTAGTTGAGGAAGACGTATCCGTTTAGATTAAGATTTATTATGTTTGAAACGTAGAAAATTGCTGTGCAAATTATTTCATCTGGTAGAAGGGTCAAACTTTACAAAAATTTATAATAATTGTAGAGAAATGAACTTGCTTCAAAATACTACAGAGAAAAGGCAGAAGATGTAAGGGCAGAGAATCAAGCAGGATAAATTTATTTATCTAAAAGGTCCCAAAACTTTCTCTAAATTGATTTGTCAAATGCAACAAAATATTAACCAATCAAAGTTTGTCCTAAAAGACTGAAACAATTCATAAAATGTGGATTTTTCAAAATTCATTATTATTTCGGCAGCAACTATGCCCCCAGGAAAAAACTTTCAAACAATACCTACAGAATCAATTTGGAATACAACACAAAACTTCGATGGTTTCGTTGGCTTTGAAGGAAATTTCAGATTCCAGCCATAATGGTATCATTTTTCCTAAATTTTATTCGCATTTAAGGTTTGGCCCACCATTGCAACGAGATTTCTAACAGCTGATGCAAGATTGAAGAACTGGTAAGATTTAGAATGTCTTATACCATCCCAACCTA